>JAYXIM010051436.1:0-82917 GCA_037575425.1 Anastrepha fraterculus | reverse complement strand
CCCATTCAGCGGTGTCCAAGGTCCAAAAAAGACGAAATGTTGCACCCAAAAACATTATTAAGGGCCGTAAACGCCTCTTAAAAGACTCTGACGCCAGACTAATGATGTCGAAAATGAGATCTGATAAGTTCCTAACACCAAAGAAGGCACCTATGGACATAGGAAAAGACGTGAGTCGGTGGACAGCTAGAAGAGCACTGGCTAAGATTGGATATGTGGGAAGGGTGAAAAAAATAAACCAGCTCTATCCGAGAAGAATGTCAAGCCTCGATTGAAATTTGTCCGGGAACACAGAAACTGGACTCTAGATGACTGGAATCGTGTTATCTGGTCAGATGAATCCAAGTTCAACCATTTTCAATCGGATGGCAAGCAATACTATTGGCATAGGCCCGGCGACAAGCTTCAAAAACACCATGTGAAGCAAACCGTCAAGCATGGAGGAGGCAATATCAAAGTTTGGGGATGATTTACTTGGTGGCACATTGGACCATTACAAAAAATTGATGGTATAATATTAAAAGAAGACTACCTCAATATTTTGCAAACCCCACTATCAAATTTTCTGGACAAGTGTGCATATCCCGAAGAGGAAATTACTTTTCAACAAGATGGGGACCCGAAGCACACTGCCAAAATTGTCCGCGAATGGTTAAAAAGCCAAAATTTTAAGTTGATGAAGTGGCCAGCTCAAAGTCCCGACCTCAATCCGATTGAGAACCTGTGGTCAATCGTGAAGCGACGGCTCGGGCAATATCAATCAGCGCCATCCAACCTAGAGGATCTTTGGAAGCGTGTAGAACTGGAGTGGAACCGAATTCCAAAAGAAAACATAGAGAAGTTGGCCGAGAGTATGCCAAACTGAATAAAAGGTGTAATAGCTAATAAGGGTCTGTGGACAAAATATTAATTTCATATCATATTTCATTTAGTTCACTAAAGGTGCAAAATTGTACACATGCGAGTTGTTTTGGGTTTTTTTTGTTTGAATATTTTGCTGATTCTGTTTTGTTTTTATCATATACGGCAATTTGTTAAGAATTAAAGACATATTATTACAAAAAGTTTTTTTGATTTGCTTCTTTTGTTTGCATTTTATTGGCCCACAAAGTTGAGAATGTCAACTATGGAAACACTTTTGCTCCCTACTGTATGTAAATACATACACACATATGGATTCAGCAAATTTGAAGTGAAGCGATAACCTCATCACAGACCCGAACATTCATACATACATACGTATTTACATACAAATGTATATGCAGAGTGCTGATGTGCACTTTGATTTGGTTTTGTTTTGGGGAGGTGTGTCGCTTTCTAATTTAGTAGCACCAGGTAGCTGTTTATGTTGGAAATAGTAACACTTTAATTTTGATAATGTTTTGTTGTTGTTTTTGGAGAATCAACGTACGTATTTAGCCTGCATATCACGTATAGTAGAGCATATAGTGCAAGTCGGTGGAATAGTTTTTGACTATCATTCAGTTGGGAATGTCTAGCAAGAATTCTTTCGCACACGATTCAAGTTGCTCAAAACTTGTGACTTCTTTCAAATTTCATCTGGGTAACAACCAAAAATTAGGTTGAGGGCGAATAAGCCCTCAACAGACCCTCACCAGGTTTGTTGGACGCATCAGTAAGCGAGCAAGGTTCGCTAAATAAATATTTCCTAGAACGCGGTATTGCGCTAAGCTTGAAACCAGCGACCCAAAAACCATCTCCAATGAGAAGTAGCGCAAAGCTTTACAAGAGGAAGCCCCCTTTTTATGACGACAACCACAAACATTTTAGCTAATACGACTAATACTTGGGGACACACACTTCCTTAGGTAGGTAGGGAGGTGAAATGGTTAAAGTGCCGGTCTGGCATTCCTCAAGTAGCATTGCAGCGCCGTTTTGATACCATAATGAGACCTCCAACAGGCAGATATCTATGTACAGCCAGCTAGAACTGTTGATATAATGGAGGAGATTGATTGAAGGTTAGCGCACTGCCCCAGACTGTCGATGAAAGGAGTACCCAGTGACCTTAATCATCCAGCTGCCAAACCCGGACATTTACAGAGAAAGTGTTCAACAGTCTCCTTCTTTGAAATGTCCCCACACCTTCTGCAATGGGGTTTAAATGGTAACCCTAGCTTTTCGGCGTGTGTGCCGATCGTCCAGTGACCGGTAAATACAGCTACGAGTTTGGAAATTGAATTGCGAAGAGTCCAAAGGACTTTCTGAGTCCGTCGTATATCGTATTGTGGTCAAAGGGTTTTCGAAATAGCACATAAAGAAATGGAGCTACATCTTTTCTGCGCTTCACTGAGAAATAATTTGTGCAGTTCCCCTTTGCATGGGGATGCCGATGACCGGGTGAGAGGTCTTTGAGGCCAATTCAGTCCCCATCCTGGGAAGCTCACCAGCAATTTCATTTCCGTCTATATTCCTATGTCCTGGAACACAGATCAGAAAAATGTCACATGTACACCCAAGAAATTTGATCTCCTTCTTAGAGGAGTTTACTAATTTCGTTCAGCACCATGGCGTCGTCAGAGCCTTAATCGCGGCTTGACTATCGGAGAAAATGTTAATATCTCCCTCGCTCCAGCGTTCTCTAAGCATTTTGTATGCCTGCAGGATCGCAAAGACTTCTGCTGGAAAAACACTAGCAGTGTTCGGCAGTTTAAAGGAGATGGATAAATTGACTGATTTAGAGAAAACTAATGCTACGACTTCTGATTCCATTTTGGAACCGTCAGTGAATATAGAGCTGCAAGCTTCTGTGCAGATTTTCCCCTCGATCCAATCTTGCCTATTTGGAAAGATTGCTCTAACACGACCCTAAAACTCTAGTTTGCGGATAGAGGGATCTGTTCGAAGTTCGGAGGAACACTGTGTTAGCTGCCAAGAAAATGTTACCATGTCCTTCGAGCGATTGTCTCCAGAGGCCAATCTCCTTTAACTTGATTGCACTTTGAGCTGCGATGGAAATAACTGAAAAGTCTTTGGGAAGTAAGTGCAAAAGGGCATTCAGGGCAGCATTGGGGCAAGTTTGACATGCTCCGGTGATGCCAATGCATGCAGTCCTTTGCACCCTCCCCAGTTTAGTGTTATTAAAGACCTTCCAAAGAGCTTCCCACCAAACTAGGCATCGTTAAAATTGGTCAAAACCTGGCCTTCTTTACCCGATTTTCAATGTGTAGCTTCCAATGGAGCTTGGAGTCAAGTGTCACTCCAAGATACCTAACTTCCGATGAGAGCGGGAGAACGTAGTTCTTTAATTTGGGAAGTCGAGAGGGTGGAGATTTATATTTTCTGGTAAATAGGTCCAGCTCCGTTTTGTCAGAGTTGATTTGGAGGCCGCAAGTGGCAGCCCAGCGACTAAGTACATCCAGTGACCCTTCCAAAATCTCAGCCATGACTGAGGGAAACGGTCCAAATACCATCGGCGTATGCTACTACCTTAACCCCATCCTTATTTAGCATTATCAGGACTTCGTCAATAGCAACTTTCCAAAATAGGGGCGAAAGGACATCTCCCTGCAGCGTCCCCCTGTGAACGAGTCTAGTGACGCAAGAGGGACTGCGAACGCATTAACTTCCCTGCAGCAAAGCAGGGACGAGATCCAGAGACAGATAGATCTTGCCACCTCTCGGATATGATAATCAATCAATCTTTCAAACACTTTTAGGATAAATGAGGTAAGACTTATAGGCCTAAAGTCCTTGGCTGAATCGTGCCCCTCCTCCCTGCCTTGGGTATGAAAACGACCCTCGTTTTCTTCCAGTTGGCGGGGATGTGATTAAGAGCGATACACGCGAAGTAGATTTCTTGCAGGACAGGAACCACTGAAGTACTTCTTTTCTGAAGCATCACAGGGAAGATATCGTTAGAACCAGTGGATTCTAAAGCAGAGAAGTTTTTTTTGTATTCATTCAAAATTACACGGTAATTTTTAAAGTTTTTAGTTTGGTAGCATTCGTTAAAAAACCTCCTTCTTTTTCAAGTCGGTCAGCGTCTTGCTCCACCAGGGAGGAAAGTCTTTCTTGCTAAAAGATACTAGACAAGCCACTTTGAAGGCATAGCAAAAAGGTTCTCTAACAGGCAAGAAGCATCTGCTCGACTGCTTGACAACCATGTAAGAAGATAGGCTAGCGAGAGTTTTTTGGCGCCTAAATGTCTCGCCAAAATTCGCATCAAAAGAAACTCTTTAACATCTGGCGACCGACGAAAACATTTGCTACAAAAATCCATGGCTAAGGCTGCATAATGGCGGAAGGTTAAATCAGAGCGTTCTCGCCGGCCACTGAATGCATGGATCAGACTAGAAGTCTGGCCGTTTGTTACTTGCGAAGTAAATTCTCTAATATGATGGTTGTCTCTCTCCGTGACCTTTTTAATAGAACCTTTTTATGGAAAAACACAAACTAGATAGTACTTTGAAGCCTAATCAATTTTTTAACGGCCTTTTTTTTGTGGCATACTTATCGAAGAAATCGATAAAGTTTTTGAAAGTATATGCGAACAAAGAATTTATGTGTGCCATATTAGTTAAAATTTCACTTCAGCTTATAAATAAAATATTATATCAACTCTAAGTGGTTTACTTAGCTGATTTATCACTGCCTTTCCAATAAATAAATATGCAGTTGCACTGCTTGTAAGGGGATTGCCTTCTGCGGCACTTTATTTCTTATTACTTCTTCAGTTTGTATAAAAAAATTATTCATCGTACGCTTTAAGAGTAATCCGTAATTTTCTACACGGAATTCCCCTTTTCGAGAATTTTATTACGATTGCCATTAAAAAGCTTTGACTGGGCTTGGCTAAGTGATATGCATCTTTATATGTATACATGGAAGTGCATAAGTTTTGTATGCAATTGCTAAACCCTCTTTGAATCTGAGTCAGTGTCAATGATGAAAACGTGTTACCGATAAGTTTTATTTATCTGACTTTTATAATTTTTATGGTCCATGAATTTGTTTTTTTTTTTTGTTTGTTGAAAAAGTTTATGCGGTTCGTATGAAATGTTAATACATTTGTAAATGGAAAGTATATTACATATTGAATACATTTATTTTAAATAACTTTTATCTGCGTTCGATTGAAGTAATTAGCCGACTCTTGTAGAAACGATTGGAAGTCATGGCCAAATTGAATGCTCTCATGACTTATAGGGTAAATGTGGTTGTACATACACGTGTGTACATGTTCGTAAATCAGTGTATATGTGTGTGTGTTCGTTAGAGATGGATGTGGAACAAAATAACAAAATATTCAATCCCGAACCAACTAATTTCGCACTTCTCTCACTCTTTCACTTCCACTATTCAGTAATATTAGTTTGGGGAAAAAGAACCCCATTATTTTTGCGTGAAATGTTTGCTTGTGTTCTAGGCGATCGACTACTAACACATCGGTCAACTTCGATTATTTCTGTAGTTTTATCGATCTTTTCGACATCTTTCATCACTTCCGGTACATCTTTTATATCAAAAATACCTGAGCGAAATCGACGAAACTGTAAAATGTACCAAATTTGCTCTCTGTTGACTTGCATTGTTAACACCCTGTAACTCACAACTAAATGGAACAAACAAAAAATAGCAAAGTAAGTGTGAAACATAAACATAAATTGTTTCATCAATACTTTATGAGATATCGATCAGTACAGTCATCTACCGAGAAAATAATGCATTTATTTTTTCCCAAACTAATATTTCCACAAAAAAATTTAAGTGAGTTGTGGCTTATGACCCCAACGGTTGATTTCACGTACAAAGGCGTTATCACGCCTTGTTGTTGTTGTTGTTGTTAACAGTAGTAGCCCCGCCAGTGTAGGGCATATCACCGGTCATCTTCGTCTAGCTCGTCTAAAGGTAGGCCCAGGAAACATGCTGTTTCGACAGGTTGGAGAGGGGTGTTAGATGAGTCGGTTTTAGAGGGCATGTGAAGAGGTGGTTAGTGTCGTGCGGGGTACCTTCACATGCCGGATATGTGTTTGGTATGTCGAGGTCGATTCTGGAAATGTAGGAGTTTAACCTGCTACAGTATCCAGAACGTAATTGTGCCAGTGCTACACGTGTCTCACGAGGAAGCTGGAGTTCTTCATCTGCAATAGGTGGAATCACACCAAATTTCATGCAGTGCCCCTAAGTATATTTTCCAAATAATGACTTGTTAAACATGTCCTGCCTTTTGTTAGTTTATGTCCTTTTAGGCCCACTGTGTGTAACCTATCATAGAACCGGGTGTCATGACAATACGGGATATTTATGCGAGTATCTATAATACTTTTTCTGTGAATTTAATATATGGGGAGAAGAAATATGCCATCAGTACCCTTAGCTGATACTTAGCTGATAACCGATTCCTGAAGCTTATTGGACTGTTTCATTACAAAATTTCTCACATGGGTAGACAATTTTCATGGTAGCCATGAAACGCTGCAGATCTATTAGCAAAATCACTCGATCGTTTCACCCAAAAATAGGTGTAGTGTGAATTCCGTGCCTTTGCGTATGGTGCGAACTTGCGTGACACAGCACCAAACTATCCGTTAGAGAAATTCATTGATGAACTAGAAATTTCCTCGCAAACTTCCATAACCACTTATAGTATAAACTCACTTAAGTATGGGATATGATTAAAATTGCGTTAGATGACGTGATGAATACTCCTATAAAATTGCCAAACAACTGTCGCTGGCACTTAGCACAAAAAGCACTCATATTAAGCCTAAATAAGTACAATATTGGCTTAAAAATATTTGTCATTATAGGGCATTGTCTGATAGGCAAGCATGTATAGAGACTAGACATGCAGGCACACGACTTTTGTAGAAACTGCCGAGACGAAGAGAGGGAAAATAATTTTTTATCTTTTGTGTTAGTACCCAGCTCCTATTCGATAATTTCAAGAGCTTTAGATCTAGAAAGCTAAAGATTCTCCAAACTCCAATCTGAGCTGGTTTGAGTTGATCCAACCGGCACCACAACTGGCCAAGAGCCCAACTGTGTTAACCTACCCTAAACTAAATCGAGCGTAACGATTCACATAAACGCAATAGCTTTTAAAGTCATTTTAACATATCGCAGCTTAGATTTATTTACGCTCAGAGGATTCTCCCCGTAATATCTTCGCAAATATTCAGTCAACCGTCATAATTTTGTAAGCGATACGAGAAGAAATAACCTGCATATTTTTCCTGTTTTCTGAGCGATTTCTTAAGAGTTTTATTTTACACTAACCGTTTACGATTACACCAAACGTTGGGAAGCACTTGCGAAACTCTGGAGCTTAAAATTCGATATGATTCAAACCTTTGTGGGGCGTATAGAAAATCATCTTGATTTTTCTTAAATGTTTAAGAGGCCCTCGTACTTCCTTCCTATTGCCGGCAATCATAACTTTTTTTCCGTTGCGCATCTCTAGTATACATTTAATTTCTATAAAAAATTGTATTACTTACATACACATACACGTAACGAATCAGTATATAAAAAGCTTCTCTTGCTTGATAGTTGGCAAATTATCCACAGCATCGGTACCCTTAATTGAGAAACAGAGTCCTCAATTGTCACTTGACACATTCATATGTTCTGTTGTTCAGCAATTTTATATCAATTGAAATTAATAGCGCCGTTGCTATAAAAATTGTATACATACATCTACACAAATGTTTGTTTGTATACAATCTTTGATGGACTCCTCATTCGTATGCACCGATATTTATAGTTCGCTCGCAAATATCTAGTGGTATAATTCAATCGAATATTCTAAACTACTCTGCGAAAATAACGCTATGGTTATATGAAAATCGACGACTTCTTGGCTCCTGGGTATTGCTCGTACTCGGATATAGGGTGCTTCATACGCTTATTCTTTTAATTTTAAATAATTTACATGTGGCTAAAGTTAAGAGTTCTGTGGATTTCGATGAAGCCTTCAACGAAATTGAAATCATTAGATTATCTATGCGAACTACAGATACTTATTAGGGGTTTTTTTCTAAGACTTACAGATATTTTACAGAGGCTCAGGCTACAAGTTTAACCTCAATTACGGACACTCAAGTACGCTAAGGAACTCATCCCTTTGGCGACTGACCGACATTCCTTCAAGGGAAGGAGGCGCTCGAGGGATCTCCTGAGGTTAACAAAATCTCAGCTTTCGAGTTTCGAGGGTGCCCTTACAGGACATTGGCCGCGAGGTGCGCATGCTGTGAAACTCGCCATTATTTCGAGTCCTTTTTGCGTCAGTTGATGGAAATTGAGGTGGAACCATCGCAGCACCTTCTCCTTAACTGCCCTGCGTTCGCTTTGCCCCAGTGCTACCCTAAAATGTAATTGACTTTTACGTTATTTCCATCATTGCTCAAAGTGCATTCAGGTTAAAGGAGGTTGGCATCTGGAGGCAATCTCTCAGGGGGCATGGTAGCACTGTATTTCTCTGAACTTCGTACAGATTTCTTATCCAAAAACTGGAGTTTGAGGGTCGTGCCAGGGCAATTTTTCTAAGTAGGCAGGATTGTAACGAGGGGAAACTCTGCACCGAAGCTGGTACCCCTATCTTCACTGACGCCTCCAAGATGGAATCGAGAGTCGGAGCAGGAGTTTTCTCTAAATCAGCAAATGCATCTATTTCCTTAAAACTGTGCTGGTGCTTTTCAGGAAGAAGGCTTTGCGGTCTTGCAGCAATGCAAAATGCTTAGGAAATGTGGGAGCGAGGGAGATATTAACACTTTTTCCACATAGAGGGAAATGAAATTGCTGATAAGCTTGCCAAGAAAAGGAGCACTTTCTCTGTAAATGTCCGTGCTATGCAGCTAGACGATTAAGGTCACTGGGAGCTCCTTTCTTTGACAGCCTGCAGCAATGCTCTAACCTTAATCCCAGCAATCTTGTCCATTACATCAGCAGCTCAGGCAATCAGGCAGGCATAGGTGACCATTAGTTTAATCATTAGTCTCATCATCATGGTATACATCCAATGAATCATTTTGGAGTCTAGACCCTATGTTCTGCCATAAGGGCCCACATGGCTCTAGTGGCTTTTTTTATCACTGTTTCGAGATGAAAGTTCCAATTTAGACGTTTACCTAAAATAACACATGGACTTCATACCACGGTCAAACTATAATTTGTTTATGAATGATTGTCTTGCTGGGATTAATAGATAATACTTCAGTACGACGCCAGTCTGAAATGAGGATCAGCGCTTGGTTCATGAAAACTAGAAACGGTGCCACCAAATTTGCCTGAGACTATGACCGTAAGATCGTCAGCATGTCTAAAGCTCCTCAAATATGGTAGATATTATGAAAAAAGTAGAGTTCCGTATTTAGTGAGAATTTAAAAAAAATTCTTACCAAAGAAAGTAGTATTTAGCCAAATTTCACTGTACTCGAATGCTTGCTTTGTAATTTAATTGAAACCAACCAAAATATGACGCAAATGAGATGTATTAACTCGATTGCAATCTTGTTTTCGGTATTCAATGAATGTTCCCGCAAACTGAATGTGACAAATTTGGTACCGCCGAAAACAAGTTACAACCGCTAATTCAATTGACTCCATACACGCGCCAAATATTGATCAGCAAGCGACAAAAATAAAAATTCTCTCAAGGAAGGAGACTGCGTCTTTTATTATTAACAATTCGGTAATTTTATATTCGCCATAGTTTTGTTTGTAGTTCCTTCATTTTTAAATAAAAAAATAAGCGGTGTAAATCTTTACGATGCCAGACCACTTTATACGAGTATACTTATATGTACATATATTCATATACTCTTCCGTAGTTCCTAAGCCTTCACTTTAGAGGCGGAAAAACAATTTTGAATTTTTTGAATTTCTTTTCAAGAAATTACTAAAGAAATCGAGATTGTAGAAGTATATGCAATCGTTTTTTAGAACGATTAATTTCAAATCGGCGGCTGTGTGGGGTTTTTGGGATGACGTCTGAGTTATTTCAAGGTTGACGGCGGGACAAAAAACTTTTGTAAATTTTAAATTATGAGCACTTTAGTTTATTTATTATTATACATAACGATAGCTAGCGAAGTGCATACATATGTACATACATAGGTTTTTTTTAATATTTTTATTTGTGATGAAATGGCGCATCTCCAAAGTAAAAAGTGAAAAAATATATTAGATGCGCAACTAAGTTCTTGCTTTTTTTGATGAAAATACAACTTTATTCTGAAAAAAATGGTTACAAGTGAATCATTGAAAGTATTGCCCATCGCTGGCTACTACTTTTCCCCACCTTTCTGGTAGATCTCATATACGGTCACGGTAAAACTGTTCATCTTTTGAGGCTATCCACGGATCAAGCCATTTTTTGATGTCTTCATATGAATGGAACTGCTGGTCAGCCAGACCATGTGCATTCGATCGGAACAGGTGATAATCGGACGGCGCAATATCTGGAGAATATGGCGGGTGGGGTAGGATTTCCCATTTCAGTGTTTCCAGGAGGGTTTTAACGGGTTTGACAACGTGAGGCCGGGCTGTAGAATCACTTTTTCATGCCTCTCCGCGTATTGCGGCCGCTTCTCGCGCAGTGCTCGGCTCAATTGCATCAACTGAGGTCGATACCGATCCCCAGTGATGGTTTCGCTTGGTTTTAATAGTTCATAATAAATAACACCAACTCGGTACCATTAAATACATAGCATAACCTCCGCAGCGTGAATATCTGGCCGGGGCGACGACGTAGAAGCATGACCGGGCAGTCTCCATGACTTTCTTTTCTTTGGATTGCTGTAATGCTGTAATCCAATTTTCATCACCCATCACGATGCGATGAGGAAAACCCTTACTTTTTTGTAGCTGGAGCAGTTGTTCACAGGCAAAAAAACGACGTCCAAAATACCTTGGGTTTAACTCATAAGGAACCCAAGTCCTCTGTTTCTGAATCATTCTCAAAGCATGCAATCGCTTGGAAATAGATTGGCGGGTAACTCCTAATACTGAAGCAAGCTCTTCTTGCGTTTGACACGGATCCTCATTGAGCAATGCCTCCAATTCAGCGTCTTCGAAGGTTTTTGGTCTTCCTTCACGTGGACGGTCGTCAACATTAAAATCACCGTCTTTGAAGCGACGGAACCAATCTCGGCACGTTGTTTCACTTAAAGCCACATCCCCGTAAACTCTTTGTAGCTCTCGATGCGCTTCAGCCGCCGTTTTTTTCGAATGAAATAGGAAAATCAACACTTGCCGCAAATGACGATTATCCGGCAAAAAACCAGACATTTTGATAAAACTAACAGAATATGAAACCACAACAAAATCACTAATGTGTCGAAACAGTTTGCTTACCATATGTCTTAACAACTTTAGACCATAAATTTTTGAATATACGAGTATAAAATTTCAAGTGAATCGGTAGGAAATTATTTGAGTTACAAATTTGCATGTGCGGCAAATTTAAAAAATGCATTTCTGAGGGAACGAGGTTTAAAGTTACAAATTGGGTTAAAAAACTTTACCCGATTTAGTTGGACTTGAATTAGTCAGGACAAGGTCGACATACCCATGCCCTTGGCAACATGTAAACTTTTCATAGACACACACACCATTACTGTTGCAAATTTCAAATGGAAATTGTTAAACACCTGAGCTATCAGTAGACAAAGGTGGCTCGAAAGGAGCATGGATCGCACTAAGAGTCTACTGAAATTAAGTAGGAAGGATCTCAGAATCGTAGTAGGTATCCTATCTGGGCACTGTCTAATAGGAGGACATGCCAGTCGATTATGGCCACCATTTAATAACTATTCTAGAAGCTATGAGGTGAAGAGACAGTTGAAACAACTTCTATGTGGATGCATTGCTCTGTGTAGAAGGCGGCTGCGAGTCTTAAACTAACTAGTATAGTCAGCTTTTTAAAGGCCACACAATGGTTTAGAGAGTACCAAGTAGAGAAAGGATTGGAAAGTTTCGTTGGTGTCGCAAGGGTCCTCTAACTGGCCTAGGTGCGTCGAAGCACAGCCACATCACCCAACTTAACCATTTTATAGTTGGCCTGGTATATGCATATGTATATGACCTCTATGTTAGCTTTAAAGCGGCCATTATCCCTAGCTATGCCTTCTTTTGTACAGCCGAAGCTGCAGATAGCAAATCAGGCATTTACTCGATAATTATCACAATGAATAAGTCGCATATTATCTCCTTTATCCTATATGGGCAGGAGCTAAGCCATCGAATGTTAGACTAGTAGCTCAAGTGCACCGGCGAAATGCACTAAGAGTCGCTTGCGCATACAGGACGGTATCAGTCAATATACTTGTACAGGAAATGGGGCAACTTTATGACAGACAAGGAGTAAAGCCGACAACTAAAGCGAAAGCTGCAGCTGTTTTGGCCCCTTAATGAATTTCGGAGTGCATACATACATATCGCACCCTAAATACAAAAGGGGCACAACTCAAAATTTTCCACACTCGAGCTTGACTTGTTTACAGTAGCACAGAAAACAAACTATGTGACATATCACGCTGAAATTTGCCATGTAAGCTTATAACAGTCCTACCAAAAAACAAAAAATTTATTTTTGCCATATGTCATCCGCGGACCGTTTTATTGATAACGTCTCGTTCATAGTTGAGCTTCTGCTCATTTTGAGTTGTGACCCTTTTGTATTTAGGGTGCGATATGTACAGTGAGGGGCAAACTCCATTCCCTATTTTTTGTTTCATATTATGTGAAAAATATACAACAGATTTAAGTTTAATCGGTTTTGTTAACTAATGTTAATCGATAAAATTCGATTACACTATGTGTGAAATATGATGTCACGCAAATGTTTGCCTTTTTCTTTAACGCAAAGTTGAGCTCGTTTTTTTGCATTTTCCATGACTTTTTTTAATGTATCTGGTCCTATGGCTGCAATTTCTTGTCGAATATTTTCTTTTAAAACTGTAAGTGTCTTCGGCTGGTTAGTGTAAACCTTTCCCTTCAAATATTCCCACCGGAAAAAGTCGGGAGCAGTTAAGTCAGGTGAACGCGGCGGCCAGTCAAAATCACCTTTTTTTGACACTAATCGATTTGGAAGCATTTCGTTCAATAAATAAATAGTCAGGGTAGTCTTGTGGATTCAATTGTTGCACAGTTTGAATCTTGTACGGGAACAACTTCAAATCGATCCGTAAAATACGTCGCATTGACCTTTTACTGATGCCCAAAGCCTGAGCACCGCGTTCAGTCGAAAGATTTGGATTTTCCTGTAAAAGCTCCTGTGAAATGGTGATATTGATGTTTGATCTAGCTCTGCGGTGTATAATTAGACGTGGCACATTACTGAGAATACCAGTAGATTTAAATTTAGCATATAATGCACGAATTGTCTTAGGATCAGGTGCTTTTTTCCGAGGAAATTTTGCACGAAACGCGCGTTGAGTCAGAATAATTGAGTTCTGATTCTTAATGTAAAGTTCGACGATTTCAGAACGTTCGACAGGTGTATACTGCGACATGGTTAGAATTCTACTGACGTCTACTTTTTAAAATGTCATACTTTAAGCCGCATTTACGTCTACGTCAAAAATTATGGCCAGTTTACATTAGGGAATCGAGTTTGCCCCACCCTGTATTTATATCACATTTAATTTCGAGGGACTTTAATGACTTTTTGGTACTAATCAACTTACGAAAATGTGGTCCATAGAATCTCGGTAAACCCCAGTATTCAATGAGCTGCTTTCGATGCACTTCTTGGACAGCGTTGAGGAAACGGCAAAAAGTGTAATTACCCTGCCCTAGACAGATCGTAAATCGCAAACCGTGGTGGCAAACTGCTACTAGCAGAATGTACTAAGTTATTAAATTATAAATATAAATATAAATTATAAATATATATATAATATATTTCCCATGCCCAATGTTATGATTTTGTAACTTTTGCAGACCGAAAATCATTCAATTTTAAATAAATTGTCAAACCAATAAGCAATTTTACAAAAATGTTTTAATACATAAATTTAAAATACAAGTTAAACATGACTCCCACGCCAACGGCATTTCCACTAGAAGTAGTATTTGATGGTCAGCAACGCTTGCCGTTTTGAGGCACAACTGCTAGCGTTTTCCAGACTAAACAAAATTATGCTAAGGTATTAAATTCCCGAAATAACAACAGCAAAATAGCTGCGACTGGCGCAGCTGAAGCTGACACAATAAGAACAACAATAACTGTGGCTGCCGTTGCAGCCAAAGCTGACGGCAAAAATTTTTTTTTGTTCCTGAAGTAACAATAACAACAACACCAACAACTACAGCTGATATTGCCGTTGCACTTCTTAGCTAATACATTTAAGAACTTTTGTATCCCTAAGATTAAGAATAAAATATAATTTTCAATAAGTTAGGTTAGGTTGACCTGGCTGGCTGAAAGCCATCACATATACCTATTGATCCTTAGTGTTACTAGATGGAGCTAGACCTTTACGTTTCCTTGTAGTAGACATCTTGTAACACGTTTGCGTCATATTATTATCTTTTTCAATAAAGTTAGTCAGATTCCAGCAGCCAACTTGTGCAGTCTTGTATAACTCATTAACACTTGTGGATTGTATAAGGGGCTACTCAACTTACATATAGATATCTATATACACTGAGACACCTACAACTGCTTGTATAATTGCTTTTCCTTTTCCGCCCATAATTATACACTTGCATTTACAACCCATAAATTACAAACTTGACGAGTTATGACCCAGAGTTCAATCGCCGATTGAGGCTAAAATGATAAAAGTAAATAAAATAAGCAAATGCTATAATGAATTATATACTCATACAGTACTCCCCGGATTAAGGCACTTTTTTTGTTTTTGTTTTTTGGTGGGTGAGGTAGGGTTCAAAATGCCTTCGCACTTACCGCGACTGTCGTCTACTGCGTCGTGTGGTGTGGCCACTAAAACGATCCCTCCACTGCTGGGATTAACGATAGTCAGCAAGAGCTGACTGAACGAGAAAAGCGTTCAGTGATAGTAATCGTCAGATGCCGACATTTTTAACGTCGAAAAGCATAACAGCAGGGGCATAGAAAAAAAATATTAGATACATAAAGTGTTTTCCAATAACAGGTGATATCTATCGTTATCGAGAGATGATTAACGATTTTTATGACCGGAATTGGATGGTATTGATCTGGACAACGTTTATTTTCAACAAGACGGCGCTACGTGCCACACAAGCAACGAAACCTTTGATATTTTACGGGAAAGTTTCCGGACCGTGTTATCTCTCGAAGAGGTGATCACAATTGGCCACCGAGATCTTGTGATTTAACACCTTGTGACTTTTTTCTTTGGGGCCACGTGAAAGAGAGGGTCTACGCCAACAGCCAAGTGTCGGTTCAAGACCTCAAAGATGGAATTCGTGAGGCAGGACATAGGGCAGCCACTTTGCAGTTCGGTTATGGAAAATTTCATGCAAAGGATATTGTCCTGCAAGCGTGGTCGTGATGATCATTTACCTGATGCTATTTTCCACTATTAACGGCATACCTTCTCCTCTACCTCTTTATAATGAAATAAACATCCGATCATTTATATTAAAAAATAGCATTTTGTCTCTCTTTTAACACCGGTTATAAGATAAGCCTGTACAAGCATGCATTTGTTTTAGTATTGTTTTATAATTAACCAAACAGTTTTCACAGTCAGACTTATTATAATATTAATTAAATTAGCTGTCAAGTTTGTACATTTTTTTACTTGGAGCTTCACGTTATCTGAATCATATTAAATTTGGTTAAGTAATCTTAATAATATGGAAGAAAGGCAAAAAGTTACAGCAATTTGTTTAATGGCACAATTGACCGCCTGTAGTAAATAATTGGCAGAAGCAAGAAAAATGTGGCTACTAAGGTTGCGTAGGATTATTGCAGCAATACCCATGCAAAATTCGTTGTTATATTTTGTAATAGAAATATAAACAACAGGTCAAAGCAATTATGGACGGACGTAAGCAACTACATAAAGAAATTGTGAATGGTTGTTAGCATTAAGGGGTTTGAGGTAGTCAGATTGAAGTATTCTTTTTTAAAAATTTCGATTTTTTTTTAACACTTAGTTGACGGGTTTTTTTCTCGAAAGTTTGAAAAATATTTCTGTTAATTTTGAGAAAAAGCTTCGATCAGGTACAAGATTATCTATTAATAAAACTTGTTTCTCTTGACCGATTGATTTTAGATGAATCTCCGAGGACTTGTGATGATCACCTCAAGGGACTTCTGGAGAAACGTGCCCCACACAAACAGCGATAACTTTTACAATTATTCATTTTTTGTTTATTTTAAATTTTGCTTAAGTGAAGTCAAAACATGATGTATTAATGCTATGTTTTTATTTTTGTAAAATTAAGCAATTGACTAGCAAAAAAAAATTATTGAAAATCATCATTTTTTCGGGCTTCTGACTACCCCATTAAGCATTGTGTGAATGTAAATATTAGTTTGAGGAAAAAGAAATCCTTTATTTTGGCGTACATTTTTTGCGCAAATGGCTTAAAACAGTTTTATGGTCGATCTTTGGCTCTTGGGCGATGCTACGACTACTTACATGCCGATCAACTTCGATTATTTCTCTGGATTTGTCGAAATTTTCTTTAAAATCAAAAATGGCTGGAACAATTGCACGTAAATAGCTGTTACAGTATCGACATCACCATTCACAATTTCAGCAGCCTGGCTTGCATTTTCGTCATTATCAAAGATAAAATGTAAAATGTATCAAATTTTATCTTTGTTGACTTCCTTTGTTAACACCCTGTACTCAACTGAATGGAACAAAGAAAAAACTGAATGGAACAAAAAAAATGTGTTTAGTGTGTAAAGTGAATTTGTGGGGAAAATAGTGGATTTAATATTATAAAGGGTGGTTAAGTTGCAAGGACGGGTGCTGATTATGAATAAAATACAGTTTTTTTAGGAAATTATTGTCATTTCTCTTTATTATGATAATATTGGTATGGCTCAATTACGTATGGCACAAAATACCGGCCAAATGGCCGCCCGAGTTCGGAATTCAGAGAGAACGTGGGTTCGAATCTCGGTGAAATACCAAAATGAAGAAAAAGTTTTTCTAATGCGGTCGCCCCTCGGCAGGCAATGACAAACCTCCGAGTGTATTTCTGCCATGAAAAAGCTCCTCATAGAAAACATCTGCCGTTCGGAGTCGGCTTGAAACTGTAGGTCCCTGCATTTGTGGAACATCCAGACGCACGCCACAAGTATGAGGAGGAGCTTGGACAAACACCCAAAAAGGGTGTACGCGCCAATTATACAGGGTGGGCCATATAGCGTTTGCTTTTTGAACCAACTATTTTTTTGAGAATGGTAGCACAAATGACATGTCAAATGCGTTCATAATTTACTTAAAGGTTTGACATTTACGAAATGGGACGCTATTCGCTTGAACAAAATTGGGAAATATGGAAACCCTATTTCCAAAGAGGTGAGTATTCTTCTTCTTTTCTGATTTTCACATCGGTGGCTATGTCAATAAGCAAAATTGTCGGATTTGGGGCTCAGAAAATCCACACGTTACTGTAGAGAAGCAAATGCATCCACAACGAGTCACTGTTTGGTGCGGTTTTTGGTCTGGTGGCATCATCGGGCCATTTTTTTCGAAAATGAGCGAGGAGCCGCGGTTACAATAAATGGCGAGCGTTACCATGACATGCTCAACGAGTTGTTTCCAAAAATTGAAGAGGATGCCATGGACGACATTTGTTTTCAACAGGACAGTGCAACATGTCACACTGCCAAAGTTACACTCGAACTTTTGGCTACCGTTTTTGAATTCCGATATCAATTGGCCGCCTCGGAGCTGTGATTTAGCTGAATAAAAAAAAAAAGTTTGAAAAAATATTGATTAGTTTTTTTTATAGCCAATTCAAAAAGCAAATTTTACATGGCCCACCCTAAATATACATATATAGTCTGGAAGTTGCTTTGAAGCCGTGGGCAGACAAAAATTTCGGTGGCAGACCATGGACGTTTCAACAGAACTCAGCATCGTCTCACAAAGCTCGAAATCACCAAGAATGACTAGAAAACAACGTTCCGAACTTCATAACGCCCACACAATGGCTTTAACATTCAGCAGACGCGAATCCGATGGTTTATTCGCTTTGGGCCATTTTGGAGAACAAGGGCCGATCTAAAAGATTTACCAGTCTCGAGACGCTGAAAAAAGCCGCGTCCGCGAGGTGACCAAAATGCCTGGAAGTCACATTCGGGCAGCTTGCGATTCATTTCTGGACCATGTCAAGGTCATAGTCAAGGCAAAGATGGACATATCGAGCAAAAATAAACTGATTCTTAATTTTGTACAATTTTCGCACAATTTTTACTTTGAATTCAATAAAAGTAATTTTGCAAACTATATTTATGGGCTTCTTAGTTGGTTACACTTCGATTGTCAGACCATGCAGCTGCAAAATTGATTTTTTTCCTAATTTGAATTTGTATATGTTTTGTACTTATGGATTTTTCTGCAGTAAAAATGAAATATTTTTGTTTCATAAATCCTTTGTAATATGGATTCCATTATTACTTTTCTTGCATGGTTTTTTGGGACAATTTTTTAGAGTTTTTTCATCTTACACGACTTTTTAAAATAGTGAAACATATCCCCAAATTTGCCATATATCGCATGTATATTTTTGCACAATTGTTTTTTTTTTCTTTTTTTTGCACGCTTTTCTTAGGAACCGTGTAAAAGAGAGATACACCCAACTCTTTTTTATATACGTGCCTATATTAGGGCGCATTTAACCGTGCGTCACTGTACGATTACAATGGTGAGGAACTCAATCATCTGTCTAGATTTATTCAAAAGCAATGACAAGTCAATGGTCTGCAATTTGTTTAATATATCCGTCAAACAATTGAATTCGTACAACAAAATTTTGTTAATGCGTCACGTGTATGGATAAGCTGTGCATTTGTTGTATATTTGGTTTTCAAGGTCATTACTCGCATCTGAATGCGCGATATAAAATATTTGATGGCATTTTAATTATTTTTCGTATTTTGAAAATATCTTTATTCAAGCTATGCATGCATGTAAGTGCATTGAACGGTAGGGCTGAGGGGAAAAAGATTGTTCCATTTTGATCGTTTATTTTACAACTTGAGATTGTGTATGTAAAAAAATATCCGATAAAACCGAGGGCAATGCATTTAAGATGTTTGATGTTATAATCTTTGAATTCGGTGCATAAATGAATTGTGTCTATTAAATGGCTAGACGCCGAGCGGCCGCTAGCTGCTTAGCATTGGACCTTCTCCTTCGATTACATAGTCCGGGAGCCAAGGGTCGATTTTGGACTGCAAATTCTTCATTTAGCTTTCATGAATAACGAAAGTGAACGTCAGTGGCGCACCCACGGGTGGGTGTGATTGTGGGAGGGTACGAAACGTGTCGAAAAAAAATTTCTACCAACTCATTTAATACCGGCTGCAATTTGTTTTGTGTATTGTCGACATTTAGTAGAATAAAAGAAAATAGTCAGCTGCGCCGTAGAGGGGGAAAAATACGTTAAGCTGACGAGCTTGTAAAATAAATTAAAAAGTAAAACTACTAAAAAGTAAAACTACTACTACAGCTGACTTTTTTTTTATTCTTCTAAATGTCAACAATACACAAAAAAATTTCTGCCGGTATTAAATGAGTTTTTACAATTTTTTTTGACACGTTTCGCAGCACCCCACGCACGTACCCACCACTACTGGACCAGCTGACGGTTGGTTTCAACATCCATTGGATGGCGTCTGCCTTCAGTATTAAAGTCAGTTGGCATGAAATGATAAGGTCAAAATGACCCCTGGCTCCCGGACTCGCTTCTATACAAAGTGATGTTAGCACTGCAGCATCCCCATACGCTTTCCGTTAGTCCCTCCCCTGTCCATATTAAAACGCCATTTTGTTATTTTTTTACTTTTTTCTATTTGAATATTTTGCCAATTATCTTTCTTACCATATCTCATTATTTATCATATAATTTTGTGCCTAACATTTTTCCCTCATACTATCGTACATACATATGTACATTTGTACATGTCATATTTTACAACTGCTCTAACTATGCAACAGATTTACTCATTTCACTACCTAGCGACTCCCATATGGGCATTCCTCTTATAATCTCGATTTACATACGCCAGCATTTCGGTTAAACTTACCACAACTAAATACATACATATGTACATGCATACTTATATCTTTATTTGCGCAATACTTAATCGAAACTAAGCAATCATCTTTAATCACATACATTTCTAAATATTTCGATACAAACTCATTTGCAAGTATTGTAGATATAATTGTCATAGGAATCCGTCTATTACCTTTGATTACTTTGCAGTTTCTCAATGCGGTTTCTTGGTGCATAAGTATGTACTCGTATAAACTTTTACGCAGTACGTGCATACATTAGGGTGACCCATCTTTTTTAGAGGTGATACTTAGTTAGGTATAATCAGTTTAGTTTAAGGGGTTATATACAGTTAGAATTTTCAAAAAATCGATTCTTTTTATTTATTATTTTTTTTTTTTTTTAAGTACATATATTTAGGAATAAACACAGATAATTGTATATCGTTCCGGTGAATATTTTCGAAGTTAGACGCAAATTTGAAAAGGCGTTTCAGAGTACTTGAAAGTACAAGGCCGGAGCGGAGTTTACTCGAAAACGGCTAAACCGATTAGTCTCAAATTTTAACACGAGCTTCTTAAATCTATTTTTTTAGTAATTAATCGAGATTTTTTCTCACCCATAAATATATTTTTTTTATAAATTTTGGTCAAAAATCCATTTTTTGAGAAACGGCCATTTTGTTTATTCCTTCGAATAATTACTAGATTTAATATGACTTTAACGAAATCTGTTTGGTTTTTTAATTTTAGAGGATCCAGTTCAGAGACATAGTGGTCACCGCAAAAAGTCTTTTTTGAGAGGAGCTGCCGGAGATCAGCTGTAGCTGCTTTCCAAATAAATATTTTTGCTAATACGAAGTCTTAAAATACAGTTTAAAGATAACATACAGGTAATATGTGTACAAATTTTTAGGTCAATAAATTTAAAAGTTTACTCAGAAAAAATTCTGGAAAATTCGCTTTTTTCGACCTTCTAACTGTACATAAGCCCTTAAAATATCGTGGCATGATTGGAAAAGTATTAGAATTTATTGCTAGTAAATTAAAATGCATTGAAAAAAATTTTTGAAATATTGAATATTATTTATTTTCATTGCACTATGTTACACAAACCGCCGTATGCATTTTCAAAAACGTTTTTGTTTTTAAGATACGCGTATTGGTTCTGTCATTTTAAGGAAGCTTGAAAGTAGAATTTTTAAAAAACAATTCTTTTGCTTTCCAAGACGCAGCTAAATAATGCAGGGCGCGTAATATAGTAAAAGTTCATAACTCCCTCAATTTTGCCCTGATTGCCTTGAACCTTTCATTGCACGATAGCTAAGGCCCCGGCCTTTCCAATCATGTGTGTACTGCACTGTTCAAGTATTTTCAATTGCAAAAGTTAAATATTCCATTAACTGCCCTTAATTTATTCGAATATTTGGGAAAATTCGCTCAGTTCTAGTTTATCTTGCGTTTTTGTGTGAAACTATGGTTGCCTTAGTGATTTTATTTGAAATTGAATTCACCATGAAAAAATTCATAAAAAATATGAGCCAAATACTTATTTGTCAATACTATTAAAAAGTCATCGTTTCTTGTCATTTTTGGTACTGCAATGGGACAATTTTTTTGAAAAATAACAAAATGGCGGACTTTTGAAAAAAAAACTAATGTTTTTCGAGTGGAAATCAGACTGTAGTACGGAAAATTAGGGCTGAAAAGAAACGAAAGTGGCACCTACCAGAATGACAAGCCTACAGAATAATAACCAGTTTAACTTTTTCGTTTCAGATGGCTTGAAGACAAGCCACCTATCTTTTTTTAAGACGCTTACTTTGGTGCTGCCGTAGCCGAATGGGTTGGTGCGTGACTACCATTCGGAATTCACAGAGAGAACGTTGGTTCGAGTCTCGGTGAAACACCAAAATTAAGAAAAAAATGTTTCTAATAGCGGTTGCCCCTCGGCAGGCAATGGCAAACCTCCGAGTGTATTTCTGCCATGGAAAAGCTCCTCATAAAAAAATATCTGCCGTTCGGAGGCGGCTTGAAACTGTAGGTACCTCTATTTGTGGAACACGTACATATGTACATATTATAAATAATAGCTGACCGGCGACTGCTTAAAGTATGCTCTCGTCGTGTTCATATACAATTTTAGGTGAACGGTTTCACCAATTGCATTTACCGTACATTAATATAAGCAGCCAGAAAAGTGGGGAAACGCATCCCGGTTTACAAAACGATGGTTATATATGTACATAAACTGGAGAAATAAGAAACAGCAAATTTACAATAATTAACGACGAATACCTTAAGGTGGAGAAATGATAAACGGCAAATTTACAAGAACAAAACATAACGACAAATAACTTGAATAAGTAAACTGCGTAATTTAATAAGCGGGACTCCGCAACAAATGTTACAGCTGTTTATTTTGAGTATGCGCGAAAAAGATGGTTCACCTTAATACATATGCATATACATACACATACATACATATTTACAGGTATGCATTCTTAAGCACCCAATAGCGCCACATCACTAATTCACTTGTCTTAATACTGTTTTTCATCTATAGCTGTCGTTCCAAAATATACATCCATATACAGAAATGTGTATTTGTAAGTATGCATCTGAATGTACAAAATTTTTTTCTTTCAGCATCGTTCTGCGCAGACTTTGATTTTCGCAAACTTTCTTTACACCTTTTCTACTTCAGAATTTTGAGTTATCGTTTTTATTTTCAGTATAACAAACACTAAATTTCAAAAATTATGCATTATAAATTTTGTATGATGTTAAATTATTTAAATATTTAATAATAACGAGCTTTCTTGATTCTCTGTTATCTCTGCTTTTTATTATATTTAATCGCTCTTCAATTTTATTGGTGATTTTATGATCCGATTTAGGTCTCAGTTTTAGTTTATTGCTTTTATTTCCGGTATTTACAACATATGCATATATCGCTAAAATTACTTAGGCTCGGAAGTGGCTTTGTAACATTAGCCTTTTGACCGTATTTATTCGAGTCTTTTGAAATTATTTGCTTTTGCGTACCCAAAGCAAATGAGACCCAAATATAATGGCCTGCTGGGTAACATCTGTTTTGCATATTGTCAGTTGCTCATTTGGTGTTGCCTGAGCAAATGTGCTGCTATTTTCTATATACATACATACATATATGTAGGTAATAAATCTATAAAAATGTTCAAGAATATCATGTAGTATATGTGTATGTATGTACATATATGCATATTTACTTATTTACATATTTTAGCAAGAAAATTATACAAATACTTGCTTAGATATTCCACAAGAAAATAATGCGATTTACTTGATTTTACATATACGAGTATGTAGATATGTGTATTAGAGCACGCAAAGGTGCAAAATTATTATTTTTTCGCTCCTCGCTAATTTTTGAATAGATCACGTTTTAACAAATTTATACGATAATGAAAAAAAAACAATTCAAATTTACCAAAATTATGCTACTACGTACAATAAATCTTAATATTGTAGTTCGTAACAAGAAATTCGTGTTCACAATGTAATTATAACCTAAAAAGAATATTTTAGGATCGTAATTATTTTGCTTGAATTAAGATGCATAAATGAAAACCCAGTGTCAGCGCTTCACTTTCGGCTCTACGGAAGGCTCGTTTGCAGAACATTTCTTCAGCTTAAAATGGCTATTTTTCACTAGGAGGATCGTTTAGGAAGAAATATTTTCTAATGCAAATCTTATTTAAAAACGCGACCTATCCGCCAATGGCAGGGAAGCGAAAAGAACAATACTTTTGCACATCCCATATATTTGGTGGGCGCTCTAATATACACACATATGTACATACATGTGTGTTTGTACTTGTATGTACTTGCCGTTTTGACATTCTCCTATCTTTCAATTTTCGTTTTCCAATTAGAATGCTTTAATTTGCTTTAGTATGCATTATTTTTTCTTAACTGCATTTCAATGCTGCAGAACTGAATGCAACACTTCATGGCATTGTCAGTATAAATTATTTTCACGTTTTCGATTTTTCTGAAGTTCAGTTTTCTATCATGGCATTAATATTTTTTAGTTCTCTACAATTATTTTTGCGTTTGTTGTAGTACATATGTTGAAGGCGATGTAATTTTAATTGAACACCAACGAGTTCAACTGAGGTTAAATGTGACAATTGGTTGCCGAAAAATGGTAATTGTCTAAAGCTCGATATAAAAACAGAAAAATTAAATAAAAAATATTTGCATATATAACTCACATAAATACTCAAATAACTCAAATATATACTTTGTTTTTTATTCAACGCCTTATTTGATTTTATTTTAATTTACTCTACATTATTTTATTATACTTTATTTCATTTTATTTTCTTTCTATTTAATATTTCTTCATCTAACACGAACTGGCATCTAAAATTAATCTAAAGCTGAACTAAGTCACAACCAAAATTTATATAAAACCGCTGAAATTAGAAATCAATACAAATGAATCCAACCAAATGAAATATGAGCACACAACTCTTTAATGAAATAATAAAAAAAACGTGTTTTACTGTTTTATATAAATATGCATTTTAATGCCAATTTATTTACTCAGGTATGTATTTTTAATTATTTATATATATTTATAATTTTAAAACTATAAATAAAGCAAGATTTGTATTAACGTTGCATAACAATTTGCTGCTTTAAAAAGTTTTTAAACTTAAAATAGGAATTTATTTTATTTTTTATCATTATATTTACCTAAACATTTTGTAATATATGCTTTTATGTGTATATATAAATAAAAGAGAGAATATCTTGGGTAGCCATTAAAGTTAAACAAAATACAACACGAAATTCGAAATAAAAAGTAAAATTTCATAAACATAAATTTTGTTTAAACGGAAATGCGTCACATCATTTTGTGGGTTTTTCTTTTACTTTATCTAATTAAAACCAAAATAATGGGAAAATTAAAATTGGAATCATAAAAAGTGATACAATTATACAATATTAACTAACAAACTAACTCTACATTAGGGATGCGCATTTTTACAATTTTATGAATGTATGAGTGAACATTTTCTTTTTCTGATGAATGAAAATAAAGGAGGTTGTTCAGTGATGCAATACATTTTATTCGCTGTTTTTTTCTTTTTAATTTTTTGTTTATACTTTTTGCTTTTTTCACAAAGTAAAACGGCACAAACTGAACTTTTTATATTACTTATTTTAATGACTGTGCCTTGCACATGTTCTTAAAAATTTGCATAATCCATTATTTTCTTTTAAATTTTTATTAAATCTACTCGAATATACGAAATTGCCTTAAAGCAGAGTAATGCAGTTGTCTTTTGTCTGCTAAATGTAACCGAATAAATATGTAGTCTAGAGGCTCAAGGGCAACATAAAACTAAATAAAAATACGTTTTTGTGCCAAATCTTACAATGTTTCAAATTCGTTAATTGCCTTCGTTTTTAAATAGGAATATTAAAACGAAATTCTTAAACAAAAAAATAGTGCAATTTACAGTTATTTTTTATATATTATATAATAATTATAATAATTTTGGTTTTTATTGCTAAAAAATCAACAAATATACAAAACGAGTGACAACTGTTTGATTATGTTGTTGTTGCTGCTATTTTATCTACAAATTTTGCGGCAATACTCGTCACATCACTGCACGCTTAGGAGGGCTGCCTGCGGCCTTCCTTATCTCTCACACTCTTGCTCTGCACTGCTACTCCACACACAGCACTCCTCTCCATCCTTTGTATCCTGTTTTATTTTTATGCTATCACTTTGTTGCTTTCACTACTGAGTTTGCGCGTAAAACGTCAAGTAATGTTATTGCTGCTGCATCATAGTTTCTGTATCGTTTTTTTTTGTGGTTTTCTTGTTGTTTTTGTTACATCACTACTTCTACTATTTAAATTGTGTGACGGCCGCCACTTTTTTATAAGAATTAACGTTACTGTTATTGTGTTGGCGTGTCAGCGTTAGCCTAATTCACGTACAGATGTATACATATGTTGTGTAGGGGAGGGGGGGCACTGGTAGCTTGCGCCTTTTTATCGCTTGCTGGCGTACTCACATACTCTTTTTGACGGCTGATTGCCTCTACTTCGTTATAATGTTATCCTCCCTACACGCTACCGCCGCCACAAGCGCTGCACCACGACCGGAACCGTCTTCGGACAACATCAAGTCAAAGCTAATGCCTGGCTTTACCAGCTCTGTGATTTTTTCCACCATCAACGAATGGAATTTCGGATGGAAACGGTATACGCTACCGTCAACGCCTACGGTCACGTTCTTTTCATCCATTTTATTGATGAGGGTCGCAATGCCGCAGGATACCAGATGCGCTGCACGTTTCGAGACACATTCGCAGACGTAGCGGACATTGGCGCAGTCCTCATCGGTAGCGTCATTCAGGCCCAATTCGTCCAACACCATGCGACAGTTGGTGAAATTGTCTGGTTCGTCGGCTTCGATTTCAGACACATATTTTGTGAAGAATTGGCCGCGTGTCATTAACACATCCGAATCCTGTCCATTGAAGAGTATGCCTGCCTTAACCAATTTTACAATCACCAAGCGCACCAGTTCGCCCATGTACATGCCAGAAATCATTTTCTCGAACAGCTGTTTGCCCGGATTGATCGAGTGTCTATCGATTTCGTCATCGAATTCGGTGCGTAGGAAGTTCAACATACCGTTAGTGCCCAGAGCGCCCCACTCGGTGTTAATGAGCATATGTGGCTTACCGTTTTCTGCGCCCTCGAACAGCTCGCACTCTTCTACGCGTTCAACATAGCAAGCATTCGATCCTGTACCCACAATTAAACCAATTTTGCAGTTGTGATTTTTCCAGGCGCATGACATGAGTGTGCCTGTGGTATCGTTTAAGATAGCGCAAATTTCAATTTGTACATCTCCACGTCTCGCAATGGCGTCCTTTAAAAGTTGTACAACATCTTCACCCACCACACCAGAGCAATTGAAGCCCTTCGTCCAAGTGGACAAAAGACCTTTGGTGAGTCCCAATTGTTGCAGAGGAAAGGAGAAGGTGAAACCCAGTGGTAGGCGCTCCTTGTATACATTATGTTCGGACATGAAGCTGGCTAAACATTCGGCGATGTGATCGAAGAGTTGCTCACCGGATCCAATCATGATGTGTTGTGGTATGGCGTAAATGCGTGATTCCATTTGGAAATCGTGTTCTTCCTTAAGATGAATGAGCAGCACACGGAAGTTGGTACCGCCAAGGTCGAGAGCCAAGAATTTTCCACGCTCGTTGCCATTGGGCAAATCTTGAACATACGTAGTGAAGCACTTGACATCGGCTTTGGCATGTGTGTCCTTATTGAGGCCGCGCTTGATTTCATGCAGGATGCGATAAGTTAATTCCTTGATTTGTTCGTCCGTTAACAATAATTGCTGACATAACTCGTGAACCATTTTGTATTTTTCCGCGACACTAGCGTTAGCGTATGGTGGAAATGGTATTTGTGGCTGTGCCTGCAGTTGCTGCTGCTGAAGTTGCTGTAGCTGCTGCGCAGATGTCGGTTTGTACGAAAAACTGGATGTAACATTGGCTACGCTGCCAACTGCGCCGTTGCCGAATGTGCCAACGTGTATGTTATCTGTCTCGTCCGCGGATTTAATGTTGCCGCTACACTTGCAAGCCACGCAATGGCCGTTGTTTTGACTGTTGCTCAGGTTGCTGCAACCGCCAAATTGTTGTTGCTGACTGTGGCACGAAAGCTTGTCGCTGACGATGCAGTCGGAGCCGCGACAACAGCCATTGACAATTGCGCTGCCGTTGCTATTAATAGACATGCTCTGCATTGCACCATTCAAATCTTTCTCCATCTCTGCCTCTTTGATTAGCTTTTGTACTACGAGGTATCTACTTTTTTCACTTTTTATTTGCTTCCGCAATTAGTTTTTCGCAAATACGTTGTAAATGCTCTCACAGCTTTTGATTACTCTGAAATAGTTTTCGCTTATTTTCGCTAAAGACCTGCGCGCTGCTGTGGGGTATACGCGTAGTTGCAATATCTGCCAGATATATTGTGAACAAGAGAGTTAGCAATAGTGGGTTGTCTTTTCACTATTAGCTTTGATATTTGACTCCTATACCTTCCTCTTGGCTCACTTTTTCTTCAAAAGGTATTTAAAAGCTTTCTACCTTCTAGTTTCTACTTGTACTCTTGCACTTATTTTGCTTGCTGATGCAATTTAGACGTAATTGTTGTTGGATATGCAACTTTTTGATTTTACGTATTCGCAATACTTTGGTATGGTATGTTGTGTTTTGTTGGCTTTTGTTTTGCTCAAAATGCAGACGAATGCAAAGACAAATTAAACACAACCAATAAATGCACGAATCACACACGAATCTATCCCAAAATGCACTTCGGTATTGCAACACTAATGCTTAATGATCGTCCTTAGTGATGTGGAGTTTATAAAATATATTTCCACTGTAAAATTTTCTAAGTTTTCTTCTTTTCAAAATTCTTTCTTTAGACTTCTGGTTTGCACGATATTTTAATTTCCCGCTCGACCAACCGTCGTCTTTAAACGTTCGCCTCGGAATCAATTCAGTCTGTTGGTTGAATAACCGTTTCAGTTTCGTTTTCACAGCTCACAGCTCGTTGCGGCGGCTCCGTTGTTGAGTTTGAAGGAACCTTGAAGGTCAAAATTGACAATTAGTAACTTGTACGTACTGAGTGAGTATAAAATATATTGTATAAAGGTATGAGAGTACAAAAATGCTTATATATATGTATATGTTTGCATGGATATAGTATTGAAAATTATGGAAGAGAGACTACAAAAAAATGGAGAAAAACATACGAGTAAAATACGTCTGAGCATTTTATTCCTCTACACCAGAATAACAAAAACAAATACTAATAATAGATTGGTAATTTAGCTGGAGAAGCAAAATACGAGAGCCGAGAGCGTTCGAGTACGCATGACTCAGCTAACTTCCAAAGAAAAAGTGGGCAAATACGCGTCTGTGCGAGTGTATGCCGAATCTACCAACCCACGACCAACTACACGCAGTTACCCACCTATTCGCCAACACGGCAATGCACGAGTATAATACATACATATAATATAATTGCGTACTCACAAACTCGTATTTTCTTGCCTTTCGTGTATATACCACATTTCTATATGTACATCTAAATATGTGTGTATGTATTTGCATTAAGCTCGCAGCACACGTGCTGACATTCATACATACACACTGGGTGTGTATATGTTTATACGTTCAGTTTGGAGGCGCGTTTGGTTCACTCTCAATATTTTATACACACACCTCGCAGTTATAAAAACACATACATACATAATCTTTATGCTTTTAACTGTCTATCACTCTCATTTCGTACAGTATGATACTAGTATACCAGTTTTGCACTTGGAATGTTGTTTTTACCCCCCTCTATAGCCTATACTACCATATTGATGTGGCCCCAATTATACTCGAAACTATTGCGAACACGCCCAACCCGCTCTCATTTCGCATGTGCTTTGCTAAAGTTCAAAACATAACTTCAGATATTGCTGTTGTCAACCTATAAATGTGTTATCTTTTTTAAATTACTCGATATTTCATTAGCTAGTAGAGAATTTTGGCTATTTATGAATATACCGCTTACTTATACGCGTACATATTAAAATGCATATGTATGTAAGCTCCATTGGTTTGCAATTGAATGCAGACCCAAGTTAGATTCGTCTTTGTTTCATATTTTTTATAAGTACAAGCAACTAATAGATCGTAGGCACGATGTCCAAGTGTGTATTCGTAGTAATAATACAATAATATTTTAATAATCATTGGGCGCTTTTAATGTTCAAAATAACGTATTTTATAGGTTTGAGTGTTTTGCCCTGCTCCGGCTGCAGGGTATTACTTATGGGAAAACCTGGTGAATCATGCATATACTTACGTACATGTACACATAATTCTTTCATATTATTTTTAAATTCAGTTATTTTATTTAAATATAAGAAATATGATAATGATATATTATGATAAATATGATTATTGCATTACGAAAGGCACTAGTTGAACTCAATTAAATATGCACATATGTATGTATGTTTCATACACACATGCTCTATTTTATTTGGTTCAACTTTTTTTAATTTAATCTTTTATTTATTTTATTTTATTAATTTATTTTATATTTTATTTAGATCTTAAACCTAACCATTTATTTTACCTATAGACCTTTTTACATTTGATTGTTTTCATTTTATTCTCACGGTGTATCAATAATTTTGCGTTGACAATGTAGCTCACGTACCCACATTTCAACAGCCAACGGGGGTTTTTACTCAGAGCATAATCTGTGTGATTTTAATTGTATAGAAAAAATAATAGCCGTTAAAGAAAAATACCCTAGCTTATTCCATTTATTTCACGTTCGTATTTGTTTTCCAGGAATCAGGGCTCGTTCCTATTTGATTGTGTGTGTAGACTTGAAATGCATTAAAAACACCTTTTGTAAGTGCATACAGCACAAGTGAATATGACTGTGTAAGATTACAATTGGGTAAATGACGCACACATTCGCAATACGTATCTGCAGTTATATAGATAAACAGCCGAAGTCGAAAATGGCAGTTATGAGATACATATCTTTAGTTTTGAGTAATTTTTATGATAATTTCTTGTGGCGAAAACTCTGTTAGCTGAAGCTGTTGCTAATATTGTTAATAAAGACTCAAGATAATGCTTGAAAAGTAAAATATTTTGCGATCTGCAAGATTTAACACCGCTAAAAGGCTATTAATCTCAGTCTCACTTAACTCGACTAAATCTTTTCTTTCATATGAGCACAAATATGCAGCGTATATACATACATACACATGTGCGTATATATGTGCATAGCTGCGTTGTTGGTTCAAAATGTGTTTTTTTTTGCTCTTGCATGCAATTGTGCCGTACGTGCCACAGCTCAGCAGCAAACTTCCCCAAACAGGTATTAAATACCGGTCAATTGCTGTGCATATGTATGTATGTATGTATGTCAGTGCCATACGCAAAAGTAAACAAACGCAAATATTCGACTGTCAGTATGCATCAGTCAGTAACCACTTAACCGAGTGAGTGGTGCGCAGACCTCCAAAAAGCGAAACGTTCATGAATTCGTATATTCATCTCATTTACCAATATGGATGCCATATACACGAAGTGGTGATTCAAGGCGTTCTATTTTGGCATATTCCTTAGTTATTGCTTTCAGTATTTTTTCTGCGCTACGTTTATATGTACTATGTCCCCATGAAAGCTTTACAACAAGTTTGTGCGTACGCGATACTTCACTCGTATGTACTTATACGAGTACAATGTATCCAGAAATAGTGCACACATGTACAGATGTGCATAAATATATACGGATATATATGTGCATATGTATGTATATTTGTATTGTAAGAAAGAGAACAAAACATGCAAAACAATTGAATATTTGAATTTGGCAAAAAAAAATTAAAATTTCGCAGCAGTAATTATAATGCAAGGTTTTCATCCAATTACTAAGCATAAGAAGTTTGCTGACATTCAATTGGCTTTGAAGGTTTTACACACATTTCTATTTTCCTATAAAGCTTAGTTTTTGATGTGTGAACTTTTTTTTTTAAATTGTTTTTTTTTTCTGTAGCCTCTAGCGCACTTACTTATTCACTTTTCAACGATATACTTATAGATATGTACATATATGTATATGTATATACGTACATCCTATGTATGTAGGTAGATGCACATCTTATGGCTACAAACTGTTGTGAGCCACAAAATTATTATTTTTTCTTAAACTTGAATATGTACTTTTAAACACGTATTTTCGAATGTTAAAAATAGTTCGTTCGCAGACGACATAAACAGCATAAATATTTTCGCAACTGTGAATACAATTTGCGTAAAACGTGCTATGGCAGAGCAATACGCGCGCACCGCTTATCCAATGACGGTCGTCAAGATACATAGGTAGGTGCCTAGCGGAATTTGTGATGGTATACAAACATACGTATGTATATATGTATATGTATGTATGCACGAGTATATGTATGTATGTGTGTGCTATCAGTCATATGTTTGTAAATAGGTAGGCGGTGGCGGGGATTATGATAGACGCACATACATACGTATAAGTGACAGGTTTTCGGAATATGTGGCTTTATATGTATAGTATGTGTGTTTGCATTTTCTGCCGACAGTTTCATACATACATAAACATAAGTACATACATACGAGGGCCCAGTGGGCGTTTGCTTTTAAATACCCTACATTGGCAACGCAAACGCAATAGACGATTAGACAAAATGTGGTGCGCAACTAGTGCTGCATCAGCACATGCGAATTGGGATTATTTGGAACAGAATAATTACACAAATCTGCATACTATGAATATTTATGTACGCCTTTTGGTAAACTTCATTGCTTACTGTTTTTTAAGTTCATATCTTAATTTTTAACATCATTAAAAAAAAGGACCTACTTCTGTGTTGATTTAATAAATTGGATCGACCCTTTTTAAATTCTACGAATTGTATGAAAGAGATGCTGTAATCAGGGCAAATAAGTGCCAGTTTCTCATTCGCTACTAATTATCAAAACACTTATACGAACTATCAGCTGAAAAGGGCTTAAAAAGTCCACTTCAAATGATTTAATGTGGGTGAAGAAATATTTCTAGTACAAAATTCTTGTCATTATCAAAGGCAAGATACATATGTGAATTTTGGTTGAAAGAAAGATGAAAAAATTCCAAACGCGATTGAAAACCCCATAAAGAGAAACAATTCAAATTGTGATTGAGAGTCCTTAAAGGTATATCAAAATTTTAGAATACAGATTTTCATTTTTATATACATATACACATGCATACATTGACAGCCAAGCTGCGATAAAAGCAATAAACTCATATGAAATTTCATCTAAAAATGTTCTAAAAAGCAGGGAAGCCATAGAGAGACTAGCCGTTGACAGACGGTTGCATATCCATTGGGTACCCGGACAAAAGGGCATTGCAGGAAACGAAATTGTAGATGAGATTGCCAAAAGCGCTATTTACAGACAATTCGAACAAGAAAACGACATACTGAAACCTTTAAATACGGTATACAACAACATCGCTACGGACATGAAAATACGGATAGATAGGAGGTGGAATAATCTAGCCACTTACAAAACCGCGAAAATCATGTGTACACAGAGTGCAGAGCGTCTGATTCGTACTAGCTCTGTCTAGAAAAGCACGCAGAACTATCGTAGGTATGCTGACAGGTCACAATTTGCTAGCGGTGCACGCAAACAAGATAGGAATTACAAACAACGATAGCTGCAGATTTTGCAATGAACTAGAAGAGAAGGAAACGCTAGAACACCTTCCTTGCATTAGCTAGATCCAGATTAAAATGCTTAGAAGTTAGAATACCTCTCGGGGATAGAGCTCCAAATTTTACTTAGTTTCGCAAAAGACGAAGGCAAATAAACGTACTAAATGTCTAGCTCAATCTGGTAACACTAAGGATCAATAGGTCTATGTGGTGGCTTTCAGCCAGCCAGGTCAACTAACCTAACCTAACGCATGCATATACCATACATATGTACAATATATAAAATAAGCTTATTTCCTTAATCAGTTGGATTTTTTCTAGGCAGAATTCTTTTGTTTTTCATTAAAAAAAATCTAAATGCAGCCAATGTCGCTTATACTTAAATGAATATTTCGCTGTAATCTCGTATCTTTTAAAGAATTAAATTCTATTCACAAGAATTAATTATATTATACTAAAGTGAATATGGTGTTCACATCACTATTAAAATCGATTCACTAATAACAAACTGAAGTATTTTAAACGACAATTCTATTAAACGGTGACCAAAAATATGTACATCCACCCTATTGAATTCATCTCAGTCCTCTTATGATAACCCAAACCACCTAAATGTTTCCGGAGTCTTTCTATGTCGAACTAATTTTTTATATTTAAATTACACATATACATTCATACATACATATGTATTTCGAAAGGGGTTTGTTATCGGTTTATTGGCTTTTGTAGTAGAGCATCTACAATTTTTTAATGATAAATGATATTTTCCAAATGTCTCCTTACATGCATGCTTACAGATAATCATTACGTATCGTATAATCTGGTCGACAATGTATGATATATGCATATGTACATATTTATGTATGTATGGATATGTATGCACACACACAAATACCAACGAAGTGTTTGAACACTGCTGATCATGGGGAATCAATTTCATTTTATGTGTAATCGGTCTCCTGCACAATCATAGTTGTCACTTATTTGTTGTTTTTAGCTTATCGCCCAATCAATCCTTCACATGAAAGAAAGTGTATGCGCATTGTACAATGTCACCGAATTTCTGTATTTCTACATACAAATAAATATGTAAATGTACATACATATGTACATATGTATTCATGAACTTTGAAACTAGCATGACTGAACTTTTATCAACACCATGCAGGCGCGATTAAAGCACGATATAGCGGAAGTGGGACTGAAAAATTTTCTTTATGTTTTCAAAGTGCTTGTTTGTAAATTGCCATCAGCTAAAATGTGTTAAATATTTAATATTTTAAATGACGCTTTACGAAATAGAAGGAGTATTCTTTCGTTCTGGTTTATTTCTGATATCATGAATAGTGTAATTGATTCCCCTCTTCTTTTAGTGTGAATTTGTTAAATTACCCAATTCATTCTTTTTGGAACGGGCTAGAACGGTGTATGCCTCTTACGCTCCGATACTTAGGACATTGAAAGAATTTAATAAAATAAAATAAAAATTCATAAAATTAAATTCTTTGGCTTTTTATTTTTTGTTCTCAACATATTATTGTTAAAAATACATGCATTAATAATAAAAGTATACTTAGTATCCAGCCAATCTGGTCTTGTTTGTTAAGCCATTTTGCAAATTATACACATTTCTTAATTCTTTTTAATAAATATGTATATCTATTTTTTATGCCCCTTGTTTTTGCCAAACAATGTATGAATGCAATGCATGAAAGCGTTTATGCGTGTTAAGGTAAATGTATCAATATGTATGTATGTATGTATTAAAACTTGAGCCTTGTAACTATAGAAATAGGTTAAATCACTTGTCAGCATAGCGCAAACCAGCTATCGGTGTTGCCGTCATAAATGTAATTTTGAAGAATAAACAGTATGTTAACTGTTATACACACGTAAAACCACGTGGTTAAACACAATGCGGGTACATACATAGGTACATATTCCCTTTTCCATCTCGCCACAAGTTAGTTTCATTCCTCATTCAGTGTTATTCTGGTCACAGGATTCTGACGAGTACATACATACATACGTACATATCCTATACTCGTATGTACTTCCATGCTTACTTATTCTGCATTGCTATTTTTAAACTTATGTATAAAACCGCAAACACCCCTTATTTATAGACAATAATGTTTTGGAAGGGAAGGAGGAGTTTGCTTTAACAGTATTTTAGCAAAACGTGCTCACAATTTTTAGCATTCAATATAGTATACGTACGAACATAAGTATGTATAACACATATACTCTCTCTATCTCTCTTTTCTCATTCTCATAGCTCGTTATCTGCCAACGGAATATCATCAGTTTTCTGTGAAATTACAACAGCCGATGTGGAGCTTTACGACTGGATACCGCTCGCACTCTCATGGAGCAACACATGTATTATGTACGCATTTCTTACGTACGCATGTATGTATGTATACACATATACATACATTAAACACTCAGAGCTGGTTAAAATAGAAATGAGAAATCGTCGAATTACATTGCACAAGTGCGACGACAACAACAACAGTGTGCCGTATCCATACATTATACATACATATGTACTATATGTGTGTATAAAAGTAAATGCACATTTTATGTACATACATATGTATATACTCGTACATATTTGCTTGTCGCTCAACATTCTTCCGCAACGCCAATATGAACGCTCCATTGTGCTGAGCAAAAGCACCAACTTACTGACGTCTTTACGCCTAGTACATACAATTTTGCTCGCTGCAAACAGCTAAGTCACTCTCTTTGCTTACTTATACAAACACAAATACTAAGCGGTCTCGGTATCTGGTTTACCTCTTGTCCACCTTCCTCTCTTCAACAAATCTTTTGTTCATTGTTGTCTTTACAGCTGCCATTTATTGCTTTAAAGAATTCCGCTTGTTTGCACCGCTCTTCTCCTTCTTATGCCATTGTTGTTCGATTTCTACTCTCTTACCCACCTTCTTCCTTCCCTCAACAACGACATTATTCACCAAATCCAGTTAAGGGGGCTCGACTCGAATACTGGAGGTTGGTCTGACGGCGTTTGCACGAGTATGCGCATTGTGATTGCGTGGCTTTAAAAGTATACATACACAATATTATATGTATATGCATCTGTGATATACCTATGTATGTATGTATGTAGGTATATGTTTTTACATTCATGTAAAATGTATGTACATATGTTTGTGAGTAGACAGGGGATAAAGGTTGAAAATTACTTTTTTTAGGTTTTAAACATAAACCTGCCCTCTTCACTGGCATACAGTTTAAATGCATTCACATAAATATACGCAATTAGTCGGAGCTATACTTTTTCTTATGTGCACACGTATGCTCAAATGCTCGGAATGTGCACTTTGCTGTTGTTTTTTTTTTGCAATATACATGCACATTATTGCTATCTGTAGCTCTTGCAATGACTGTAACCTGCGAAAATTGCTACTTGTACGGGATGTGTCCGGGATCAGTTGAGATGGAACATGCGGCTACTGCCACTTTTGTATGGAATGAACTGTTCCCTTTTGGTTGAGCATATCCTATGAAGAAAGTGACCCGAACGGGTATGAAGTGAGACTAGTCTGAATTTTGAGCCATGAAGCCAAATCCCGCAGTACTCTTTTTAAAGATTAGTCGCACAATTTTTCGCAGGGTGGTAGCTTTTTTCTACTTTTGCAAGTCACAATTTCAATGGATTTTATTTTTTGGTATTTTCTTATCGGCATACCAGTATATAAAGAAGCACAAACAAATATGTGTGCATATTTATATATACATATAGATATGTACATATTGACATTGTATATGTATGTATATGTGCATGTGGACATACATATATACATATATTTTGTTTTTGTTCGGCTTGTGCGGTTGGCTAGGTTTTTGTTGGTTTTTCTTATTTGCCTTTGCTGCCTTTGCATGACGTCGGTTCATTAATGCGCCACCAGAAAGTGGGCTCGTTCGCTGTTGCTTACACTCTGCTTTAACTAATCTCGATGTGCACGAAGGTCACAAAAGGGCATTCATTTGGCGCGCAATGGAAATGAGAAGACAAAAGTGCAAACCTTATCGATTGCGTGCATAAAAAATTCATACAAACTTATTGAGATGCAGAGAGACAATTCCATTTGTACTACACATTCGAAAAACCTAGAACACACAGTTTAAAATTAAGTGTTTTTAAATATTCTTTATTTCATCGTCACTTGCTCTTCATGTATACTCTTTCATACATACATATGTATGTCCATTCGAACATATTATTGTTCTTTGAAAGTTAGCTGTCACCCAAGTTCTTTACTTACGATATGAGCAAAAGTGGCATTAACTGATTTTAAAAAATTTAATCAGTTATGTATTTATTTTTGGTAAAAAATTATTTTTTTTTTGTGTTATGTATTATAATTTTGTGATTCGAGTTTTAATTTAAAACGCCAAAAAAAATTGATTGTTTCCGAAATAACCATGATAAGGTCGGTACTTAATATAGAAACAAATAAAACAATCGAAAAACTACTTGATGAGATGATAAATTTCGTGTTCGACTAAAAAGTAGATTGGGTGTGTACTGATTGTAAAACAGAATGCCGACTACATTTGGAAGCCAAGGAAACAACAACACATTTTATGTGAATGCCCGACCTTGGCTGGATCTGCATTGATATTATTTAAGAACTTTGTAGCTGATTCACTAATTGGCAGGAATACGGTAAGAAAAGGGTGTTAAGTCTTTATTAGGCAGCCCTAAGATCATCGATTCGTGCAAAAATATTTAAATGTATAACTTTCTTCAAAAATAATATACATATGTATGCATGTAGTTGCATTTTTTTAGAAGCTCATATATGTACATATCTTAAAAATATTGCAAATAGCTTTAAAATGTTGAAATACTATTTACTTATACTACACGCCGCTCTGTCATTGCGATACGTTTGGTGCCGTGTAGATACTCACATGGCATGCTGCTATGACGCACGTTTATTTATGAATGTACATACATGCATACATACATACATGAGTACGTAAAAGCTTTTGTAGTATTTGCGAAGTCATGTGTACATACATTTATATGTATTTGTATGTAAACACGAGTTTCTAGGTGTGCGTGTTCGGGCAGTGAAAAGCTTAGAAAGCCGCGTCACAACACCCACTGTTTTTGGGTCCCGTGCTTCTTATTTCTGCGCAAAAAAGTACTGTCGTCAGGATATTTTTTGGTCTTCTGCCAAACAATGGAAATATCGAAAAATTTCCGCTATATTCTTATTTAACATACATAGTATATGTATGTATGCAAAAAACAGCAAGACAAATTTTTTATTTAAAACATTTTTAGCTAAAAAATTTCCTTGGAGCCTACGCAATTTCATATGCCAATTCAATACTCGCTGACGTAGAGTTGTTCAAGTACTCATGTGGCCACAGAAGAAGGCCAAGAGTAAACACACCAACAAAAATAAGAGGGTTTGCAGAAATATGCGCAGCACTTTTAAGCAAAATATTTATTAGCAAATACAAATGTGTTTAGAATACCGTATAACAAATATTAAGAGCATCTGCATTGATGAAAGTTGTTTATGCTTAATGCAAATTGACGCAAATGGGCTTGAGCACAGCCGCACTAAAATAACAACTTTTGAGTTGCTTTTCTGCTGCAAAGAATTTCAGCTTCCATTTTGTTGAACCGGTCTTAGCATTTTTTTTTTTGCATTTTAAAAACACATATTTTGCATTGATAATGAATATTATATTTCGTATATACTTTTTATGTATCTATTTATGAATGTATGCAATTTGCATATAATTTTGTGTTAACTGGTTCGATTTTTGGTATATAAGTGAGCTTGTTTCTTTCGAAAAAATATTAATAGCGCAAATAAAAACTGATAGGCCACGCTTCGTCTTCAATTTGGGGTGTACTTATTGATGTTGTCCACAAACATGGTTTTATGATTAGCCTTTCATGACAGAAATGCACTTCGAGGTCGTAGGTTTGCAATTGCCAATGAGCGAAGTCCACTCTAAGAAAAAAACCTTTTCATTTTCAGCACCCTCCAGGGCATTATGTCATGTAGAAACACAATCGGTTTGAGCGATATTCGTTTTTTTTTTTTTGTTTTTGCTATGCACTTCTTTATTTTATGTTTAGCATTTTCTTCTTGTGCTAGAAGAAGCGAAGAATTTCGTTTTTAAGCAAACGCAAAAAAATTTCAAGTAAAAATGAACTAAACTAACTTAACTAAATTATTAAATCAATTTATCTACTACAAAATGTCGTTTAAGCTAAAAATGAAATACAAATTTGTGTGTAAGCCAATTTATAAATTGCAAAGAAAAATTTATCTATTTTTAAATACTTCCATATTCGCCACTTGACGAAGTAATGCAAAAAGTAGATAAAAGTAGCCAAGGCATCACTTGGGCGCTATCCCGCCAACTACATGACCTCGACTACGCTGAGGATATTTGCCTGCTTTCACACAGCTATTCCGACATGCAGGCCAAAATCGATCTACTACTTATTGCTGCATTAAACGTTGGCCTGAAAATAAACAGCAAAAAAATGGTAACAATGCGGCTCAATAACACAAATCCCAACAATAGTGTAATCGAAGGAGCAGCAGTGCCTACTGCTTTGAAAGTTTCTGCTATCTCGGTAGGCGGGTATCGACTAACGGAGGAGCTGAATAAGATGCGGAAAATCGTACAGCCAATTAGCAAAAGTAGACTAATTTCACAGAAAACTAAAATAAGAATATTTAAAGCATATGTAAAATCCACACTCTTATATGTATCGCAGTGAAAAACGGCTGGTGTCGAGAAGCATTACGCGGAAATTACAAAGTTTTTTAATTTGCAGACTTGTGGCAGATCACTGAACAAGAACCAATCCAAAAGGTGATAAGAGGTCGTTAATGGCGTAGGATCGGGCACACTCTCAGAACAGCGTTGAAATGGAACCCTCAAATACACAGACGACCTGGTCGTCCACGAAATACCTGGAGGCGTCCTAACCCTCGTGATTTAGAAGCAGTGAACCAAACGTGGGATGTCCCAAAAAGAACAGCAGTTAATAGAGCACGAGTATGATATGAATGTTTTGTTGAAGCCCTATATTCCCAAGTAAATAAAAAAATATTCGCCTTAAACAAAAGCCGCAATTTAAATTCAGTGATTCGTTCAAAAATACAAAAACTTGATTAATTACCTTGTCATTTTGAATACAGTGGATATGTTCTTCAAATACAAAAAAAAAACATACCAAATACAAAAATACAAATATAAAAAGCCGCAATGAATTATAATCAATAAAACGAATATCAAGCAAAAAGCTTGGTTGTCAAGGTGCGAATGTGGTTGTTATCCAAGTCATACTAAAATGTTCTAGGTGTAGTATTTATGTATAGTTTTGTAAGATAATCGCATTTGTTTTATTTACCAAGCGATGTCAGTCCCATTTAATTAAAAAAAAAATAGAACTTAAGACCTATGCCGTCACTTACATATGTATGTATGTAGTACAATGAATTTGTGTCAATTGTTTTTTTATACATACAATGTCTGAGTCAACCTAAGCATTGGGTATAAACTATAGACAAAAACGTATACCCTGCCTGCCATTTAAGAGCGCGCAACTTATAGGCCCGTCACAATGGGTTCGTTGCGGTAAGGACTTTGACTGACAGCAAAATATGTATATAGTTTATGTGTATTTGAGTCGAAGCTTAACATGCATGCCTTACGCCATGTCGGAATGGCGACTTTCTACTTTTGCCGTACAGCAAGTGCGGCGAAAATGGCAAATGTTTGAAAAAGATCAAATTTGTATAGCTCAAATTCTTGGCGATGGTGTTTTCTATTGTATTAAATAAAATGCAGAACTATTAAGAGCAAGCTGTTGATTATGACAAGAATCGGAAGAAGTTCCTGGGCGTTTCATATGCATACATAAGTGTAATATGCTCACATATATGTAGGTGTGTAAATATGGTTTACAGTTATTAAAAACACTGTGCTATGCAAAACTATGATGCTAGCCTCAAGTGTGGTAAGTTCACTGCTAATCTAATTAACTTCTATAAAACTATAAAATATTTCATTTTTAACAATACCTATAACAGATCAGTAGGAATGCATGACAGTTTACAGGGTGCGATAAGCGCTTGTTGAATAATTTTAACTGCTTTTATAGAAATGCCGTATCGTGCGTTATCGATTACGCTCAGACATTTAAATTTTAATTAATTTACATACATTTTTTTATTATTTTTCTACTTTTGTAAAAACAAAATCATAACAAGCATATGTATGTACATATGTATATTATTCATAGGTATTTCTAATTCTCTCAGTATTTTTTGTTTCTCATATTCAAATGTGAAAAGTAGATATTACCCACATACATACGTGTAAGTACAAGTGTGTGTACACAAGTGTGCACCAGGCTACGTACCCACCATGAAAAATATGCAAAACAATCCAATTCTGTCTACACAATTTTTACTTGACCTTTAAACGACCAGTTTTGTTTATACACAACCACAGCTTTTAATTATACATATGTATGTACATATGTGTAGCATATACAATGGTGGTTAAAACTAGTATTTTACTGCATTAATAAGTAGTTAGAGATTATAATACTTTTACGTATGTTTAGAAGAGATATTTAATTTTTTGAAGATCACAAAGATTTTTTAGTTTGGTAGGTTAAGAGATATGTATGTATGTATGTGTTTGTGCATTTTACGCGCATAATTATGGAAATCGAAACAATGAGGAAGAGCATTTCATTTCACTCTCTCTGATCAACTGTTAATAGTCCCATAAGTAATCCCGTTTTGCATACAATGGAGATGGAGTTGTTTTAATGGTATTTCCCCTCAAATTCGTTTATAACAATACTGACAACAAAAACCTCTCTAAATTCTTTTCTAACAAAATTTATTGAATAATTTCTGTGGCATAAATTTGGTAATTTCAAAATGCCCACCACTGTAACACACAAACAGGTATTCGAGAGGCTAGTGCAAATTCATACCACACACAAGGCAATAACTAAATATTTATCGAGGTTTGACTAAAAGCTACAATAAAATTTACGCACAAACTGCACGAGTTTCAAACGACTTTTGGCATAGCGCAATGAATGATTTTCAATGTGTAATGAATGAATTTGCATGCATATTAAAACATAAGTGGAAAAACTTACTTTTTTGTTTGTACGGGAACTCTTATAAACTCGTATATGGCTACTGTGTGGTATTTGCGAACTCGCTGGACTTTTATTTTACTTCGTAGTTGCGAATTAACAACTGAGTTGATCACTAACTTGCGCTGAACTAAATAAATCAATTTTTGCTGCTGACAAGATGCACACAGGCGAATAATTTCTGCTTATTACCACGCACCCAATGCGATTGCCGATCAACATTCACAGTATATATATTTGTATATATAATACGTATGTATTAAGTTTTTTGTATTTTTTAAATATAGTCTCAATTTAATTAAATGCAAAACAGCTTATCTGCTGCTCCGATAGTTCGTAGTGATTGGAAAAATATGACCGGTTGTTACTGGTGCCTGGTGCTATCACAATTAGACCTCCTCTCAGACGTTTCTTATGGAAATGCTTGCTGTTTACGCTTGTCTTTATTTTAAATAACTTGCAATGCAAAATGTCACTTAAAGCAGTCACTAGAAATTTGTGCGTATGTTTATAAATTTAATTATATTTACTTATTATTATACGCTTAGATTCGAATCACTCTACTGAACAATGTGTGTGGTTCGAAATATTGCCTTGCACCAAATGATTTAACAAAATGTCGGCGCGCTGTTTATATTCAAAAATTGGAATGAAACAAGAAGTATTAAAGTATATAAAGAAATAAGAAAAAAAATACATTTTTATGTTTTTAAAAGCAGGCGTAGCACTGATAATATAAGTATGAAAATGCGTACATGGACCTCATATTCATTGGTAAGTATGTATGTATGTTTGTTCGTACACATAAAATATATTATATTTGTACATCCATATATATACATACCTGCATACATATGTATAAGTAAACACATTCATAATATATTCATGTGACTGTTTTAAGAGTGAAAAGAAAAAATGAACGCGCCAAAAAATAAGATGAAATTGAAAAAGTGGGATGGCGAACAAAATCTACAAAAACCGTCCACACATGCTGTTAAGAAGGCAAATACATTTGTGTATATGTATGTATGTACATATGTATAGTATGAACAATATACACGCTCGTCGTCAGAGTGTAGTTCCATATATATCTAATTTTTATTTTTAAAATTTTCACATGCCTGACGCACACACCCATCCGCCCACCTATATATGCATGTATGTATGTGCATGTGCCACAATTTTAATACATATTTGCAGCAAAACAAATGTATATACAAAATTATGTATGCATTATTGAAATGATAAAACCCTTTTCCACACAAAATATAACCGAATTCGAAATGTATGCTCTATTTCACTGTTTTTTTACTTTACACAAATATATAAATATACGAGTACACAGCACTAATTTCCCTTACTCACTTATTACTCCCGTCTACTCTTGTTTCCCCAACTTCAACACTCTTTTGAAGGAGAATTCGTTTCGTTTTTAATGATGAATTTCCCTTAAATATAAAGAGATTTAAATAAGTTTTTTGACACCTTATGACACGCATTTATGATACCCACACCTTTCACCATCCATCAGTTTCAATAGAATTGCACATACATACTTATATTTTTCCACACCCACTTGTGTAGTTAGTACCAGTCGATGCCCTTTTTTCTACGACTTTAAATAAGCAAATGCGACAAAAATTTTTGAATCGAGTTGATAACCCTCCATTTCCAAAGTCGATTAAAGATCACATGTCCGCTCAATTCATAGCGCAATGCAAATATGTATTTACATGTGTACAGTATTGTGCATAATCACAGCAACTTAGCTAAACGTACTCGTACATATAGGCGGCCTTCATGGATTTATTAGTGGCTATTAATCGTCCGAGAGAATTTTCGCCATAAAAACGCATGTCATAATAACCATTTGCGACCTTCATGAATCAAGTGAAAATGCATAAGTTGCAATTTTTCCAATTCCATTCATAGCTCTTTTGTTACACTTAACATTTTTCCGGCAGCTGACAGTCGCTGACGTTAAGCGTTTGGGTACATCATCCAGGTTAGGTTATGTTAGTCAGGTTGCTTGTCGAAGACAAGGCACTCGGTGGATCTAAGGACCATTGTGATACCTGCATTTGATTTTTAGCCCCTAACTAAGTTGCTTAAGCCACTTAGATCTTTTTAAGACGGTAAATAGGCGCTCTAGTGACGCATTTTGCAAATTTTCCAAGTCTTCAAAGAAATAATCGCCAAAATATTTGCTCCGGCTTCACAACTCCTGCAGAAGTCATCGTGAGGTACACCCATTTAGGGGGGAGCCTGGTTTATAAGGTCAAAAAAATCAATTTTTTTTTTCGTTTTAAGCGATTCCTAATATATTTCAGAATATTCACACAAAGTTGCAGAGCCTAATTCTCAATATTTCTGTAGATACAAAGCCAAAGGGAGGCGAGCGTTAGGTAGTTACACTGTGACCGGACAGCTATAGCACAAACTTTATCTTCTTTTCTCGACTTTTCATTTTTATAATTTCTTTGAATTGGCGTACATGAATGAAAAAAAACTAATGAACCTTTTGAAATGAATCATAGCTTGTTCCCTTCAGTATTAAATTCTCTTCTATTTGAACTAACAAAATAGATAAAAAAAAATTTTCAAGATTTTTATACCAAGTTGAAGTGCATTTTTTTGGGTTGGTGTCGAAATTCTGTATGTACAAAATTCTGCTTTTTAAAATTCTGCTTTTTTAAAATTCTGCTTTTTTAAAATTCTGCTTTCTAAAATTCTGTATTAAAATATAATGTTAACAATGTTAAAGAGGGAATGTAATTATTTAATTTATTATTATTATTTTTTTTTTATTATTATTCGAGATATTAAATAAAAAAAAAAAATAATAATAATAATAATTTTTTCTTCAGTTTCGATAGAATCCACAGTATTTTTGCGTAGAACTTCTTTTCGCGTGGGCGGCCTTCGGCCGCGCTTTAAAAAAATAACCCTCATCAGTCCAACTCCGGCTACGCAATCCACCGTATTTTTGCGTAGAACTCCTTTTCGCGTGGGCGGCAGCGACAAGATATAACACCTGTGGGGACGTTGATTCTTTATCTGTTGAATACAAGATTCTGTAATCTTTTTCAGATTCAGTTTCGGCCAGAGCGCTTTGGAGACCCTGCAGTTAGTAGTCAGAGACCACCTTTAATTGGTTTCCGCGATTACGCTCAAGTCAATCACATTATACAGTTCATACTTGATATATATACTATATGATTGGCAGGTAAACTCTTTCTGAGTGTTTGGCCGAGCTCCTCCTCCTATTTGTTTCGTGCGTATTGATGTTGCTCCACAAATGGAGGGACCAACAGTTTCAAGCCGACTCCGAACGGCAGATATTTGTTATGAGGAGCTTTTTCATGGCAGAAATACACTCGGAGGTTTGCCATTGCCTGCCGAAGGATGACCGCGATTAGAAAAATGTTTTTCTTCATATTGATGTTTCAGCGAGATTCGAAACCTACGTTCTCTCTGAATTCCAAATGGTAGTCACGCACCAACCCATTCGGCTACGGCGGCTACGAGTATTACCTTAGATAAAAGCTCTCATATATAACTTGGCAGCAAAAAATATGCGTAGGTTTTGCACACTACTGTACGTATATCATAGATGATGCAAAAAATCCAATCAGCTGACCATAATGGAATAAATATTTTTGTATTTTGTCGTTGATAAACAGCTGAAACTGGTGCCTTCTGGCCTCTGCTCAAAAGCAATATATTATATATACACATATACATATGTATATTACATAGTATAAATAGGCATATGCACACACACATACACTTGCATCTGCAGTAGACGAGCCCACCACTGTTCACCAATAAGATTCCGCCGAGTTGTTTACTGTTTTCATTCATTTCATTTTAGTTTTTACATTTTGCGCAGCTGATTGGGTGCTACCAGAGATAGGGTACCATATTGTATCTTATAAAACAGTGTAAAAGATATAGCGAAATGAGATATTCATTTGTCAATAGCAAAGTCGTGGTGACACAAAGTGTATGGCTGTCTAGTTCTTCTCAAAGCAGACATATCAAACGATGTGAAGTTTTCTTGCAGGTCGGCAGTAAACATTTTCGAATCATGAAAAACCAATCAACAATGCATCGGAATATAATTGAAATATTTCACAGTCAATTGACTTCTTTTAACTCCCATTCATCAAAGTAATTGCGCAGAATACGCACTGAAGAAAATATCGTCACATGTTAAGTTCGACCCAAACACACCGCATTTGTGAAAGATTACAAATACATACTATACATTATATTATTTGGCGGCTTACCATGGGGGCATAATGCCTCTTCTTTTCGCCAAACGTAAGCGAGTGGCGAATAGATGAAGCAACTGGATAAATAAACATATCTTGGCAGCGCTGGAATAGAGCTGCGTAAAATTACATTTGTTTGCAAAATAGTGAGTTATGCCAGTTTTATAAGGTATAACCATACTCTTTAGCGGCGAAACTTGCTCGATAACTTTGTTGTTGCTTTCAACTGAGCCGATCAGAGAGATAGCGGGAAGAGAAATGACGAATAGAAGAAGCCTATATTTTCAATTGGGTATTTGAACGTTTGACCAGAGGGTGGTGGATCCACCGTTTTACTGTCAAATTGTGTACACACATACTTTAAAACACAGTCCATAGAAGGTGAGGATGTAGATGCAGGTGTATAACATAATTAATAGATTCTCCTTATATGAGGGGAAAAAATACGTTAAACAAATGGGCAGTGTGCTAAGGGATGGGAAGAAGAGCTATATCCTGCTATCAAACAAATAATAAGTATTAAATATTTAACTTTTTGAAGTTTTAATATCTAAAACAATTAACCCTCTATCCACTAAGACCACACAGACGGTCATCATAAAACCCTCGTGGGTTTTATGTTATATGTAATTTTCTTTTTCGTGTGAGCCGGCATGGCTGCCTTGAAACGACTATGACGGAACCATTCCAAATCGTTTATAGTGTTCATTTGTTTTATTTTGATGTTTATCGTCAGTTTAGTAATGGCCGTCGTTGAAATCAGTCGAAAAAATTACAGTTGAAAAATTTCATCTTTTCGTTTATGAAAAAGTGACCAAACATTGCAGAAATTTCTTCAAAAATTCAAAACAGGTATGTTTTTCTGTATATTTTTCAATGCAACTTTTAGTTATAGTGAAACTGAAAAAATAAAAGTGATTTTTGTGAAATATTTATTGACCGTCTACAGACGGTTATTCCGCATGACGGCTAATTTTTCATATACACATGTGATACTTTTTGTGCACTTTTTAGTGCAGTAAAAGTGAATAAAAATGTTCGTTTTTAGCGTACCAAAATTAACGTTATATGAATTTTACATGATTTTTTGACGATTATTTATTTCAGGAAAACTTTTTGAACACTCATGAAAATACTAATCCAATTAGCCGAAATCAAACTGTATGCATCCATTTTATGCGAAATGTGTCGAGTTGCGGGAAAAACGTGGTGTACAGTATGAAATACATGAACCATGTAAAAAAGAAGAAACAGAGCTGTTTCGAGTTACCCTCAACCTGCTGAGAAAAACAGGGTGTAATGAGTTACAGCGTTACAGGTGTACTTGAAAAATGTATTATAGTTTCGAAGAAAACACGTTTAAAGTTTTCGATATGGTACGCAAATAGACATTTTTCTCAGTAAGTAATTTCTGAGGTATTAAAGGATCTTTTAAGAAAAACCAAAATCCACTTTTGAAATTTCTTCACTGGCCTATGCTGTTAAGGTAACAAATAAACCAGCTCCTAATGGCATAAGTAAAGCTACACGCCTTCAATTATTTGCGAGTTACAGTTTCTCTTGTGCACTTCCACTCTTTGAAATATTTTCGACCGATTTCATGAAACCGCAAAGTAAATGTTTTTGCGTATCCACCTCACTCTTCCGACTTAAATATTGTGAAGAATGTGTGGGATGAGCTGTGACGAAAGGTACATGCGGGTGGCGCACAATTTAATGATACCTCATCCTTGTACATACATATATATGCATGTATCTTTCAAATTATAGCAAACATTTGAGAACTAATGAGCACACCCTTAAACTTCGAATTAAAAGTTTTTATCGCTGCACTTTTTACTTTTAAGCTGAGTGTATTCGGATTTAGAAAAAAAAATGTCAATAACTACATAACTAGATATAGTAATTATAACTTTGTTTATTAAAAAATAACTGCTTTACAAGAAACACGAGTTTCTCGTATCATTTAATTGATTCTGATATATAGTAAATATCATATACAGCTTACAATTCGTATTTATTCATGTCAAGCCTTCATTTCGCCTTAATGCAAACTCGTATTCCATAACTTAACTTAACAAAACCAGTTTAATGCTAATAAGACATACAGGTATACCGAAAACCGCATGTTTCACATACATACACACCTACATACATTTGTAGTATCTCGATACATATAATACATATGTATATGCATCTCTCGCAAACACGCCTCACTTTTCATTCCATTATACACGAAATTTATCAGCCCGTTGAACACGTTGGTACGAGCCTCTGGCTACTCGTCACGTGGTGGAGAAAATAAATAAACAAGTATGGAAGTGTGTAAGTGTGTAAGTTCTGGCAACAGCGATCTTTATATTTATACCCAGCGCATATTTTACAAATATCAAATTGCTTTAAAAGGGCGTAGGTAGCCAAATTTCTTATTAATGCGTTCAGTATCGGACATAAAATGTCGATTGTTTCTTGAAACCCGGAAAGGAAGATACCCTTACGCCACGGGAATTTATAGAGATTTGAAAACTTAATGGCGCACATGCGAGATACATATCGCACCCTAAATACAAAAGGGTCACATCTCAAAATGTACCTTCTGCTCAAATATGAACGAGAAGTTATCAATAAAACGGTCCGCGGATGACATATGGCAAAAATAAATTTTTTGTTTTTTGGTAGGACTGTTATAAGCTTACATGGCAAATTTCAGCGTGATATGTCACATAGTTTGTTTTCTTTGCTACTGCAAACAAGTCAAGCTCGAGTGTGGAAAATTTTGAGTTGTGACCCTTTTGTATTTAGGGTGCGATATGTAAATAAAACTCATGTTAATTAAAAACATAATAAAAAAATTAAATGAAAAGAACCCAAACTAAACTGTTAGTATTTCTGAAAAGAAATAATTGGCATCTGCAACACAAGCATTTCAAGATTTTAATATTTTGAGCTTATATTTCTAATATGTATGTACCATAAGTGTATAGCTCGCGTGCCGTCACTTTTTTGTACAACGAATCTCTGGTACGTGTGCAATAGGTTCGCAACTCCTGCTTTTGTGCACTGGCAAGGTATGGGGAATAAAAAAGTCATATAAGAGAGATAACAAAATTTAATACAAATTTTAAATCACTTTTTTAAGATAAGATTTTGTAAGTACATTCATGAATGCCCCCCAAAAAAGATCTTTAATCACAAATTCAAATTAAATTCTACGCCGAAATTTTAGAGAGGTCAATATTAATCTAGAGGATCATCCGCTTGCTCTTAGCGAACGAATTTCAATAACGTAAACTTGGAATTAAGTGTGTTTAACTGCCTTTTTGTCAATTATAAACTTAAGCCATATAAAAGTGCTTTATCAAAAATGTAAGTAATAAATGAAGTCAAGAAATAAAGAATTGAACGCCACTTTTGACTCTCAACAGTCAAGGATTTTATTTAATTTAATAAAACTATTCACTGACGCACTGATCTGTGCGAATATTTATTTATTGATTTATTTAAATATGTTTGCGTACACAAGCTTCTGTATAATTAATATTATTTGCCGTTATCGCTCAAATGTCAGTTTTTGTGAATTTTTCCAGAATTATTTGAAATTCACTTGATAACATTATTTGCCAATTAATGCTGATTATAAAATTTTATTGCCAAAGCATCAGACCATACCATAAAATGTCTACAAATTTACATACCATCTACTTCTGCAAACATACATACATATATATTGCTTGCAAAATAAGAATTTTTATGGAATCGCAGCATTCAAGCGCTATGATTATAATCGACAGCCGGGTGTCTTATATGCATTTGTTGGTTTACTTGTATATTGGAAGGGAGCGACTTTAAGATCGCAGACTCCCTCTTATTGTTCAAGTCGGAACATTCGAAGAAGCAGGTAACTCCCCTCCAAAAATTATTATTTTTTCATAAAAATAATTTTTTTTATTACATAAAAACAATTTTTGTAATTTGTATTATATAAAAATAAATTTTGTTCAATTTTAATGCAAATTGTTGGATGGTAGGTATTTTTTTTACCTGGCGCACAAGAGTTATGTTATTACATTACGGATTTGGCATTTGCATTTCCATGCAAAAACAATTCATTTCAAATTGACACCTTTTACATGCATATGGACGGCCTGCTTTCGTAGAAAAAACAAAATAATGAGCGGACTGTGACCGCATTTTCTACTTTTAAGGATTTCACAAATTATTGGTACAATAACAAATTTTTGGTGCTTGAAGGTGATAAAGTTTAAAAATGTAATGTATGAATTGCATTTTCAATATTGTATGTTGCAAAGAGAGAGTATAAGGTCTATACTCTCACTGTCTTTTGTTTTTAGTGTAATTAAAGGAGAAGTGAACTGTTCATCCCTATTACGTTGCATTTACTTTCATATTCCTACTAGATCGTTACGCAATACTTATCCACTTCATCGTAAATTTCTTAACACGAATTATGCGCGTAATGCTCCTATTGCCCGCGCTTTAGGAGAATTCAATGAAATCTCAAGGAATGGATTTGCCGCGCTTTGGAGAATTCAATGAAATCTCAAGGAATGGATTTTATAAATTTCTAAACTCTTTTTTCTAATTTATTTAATAATTATAGTAATATATTATTAATTTAAGCTCATATTAGATCTAAGTGGTCTGTAAAAACAATTATTATGTTTTAGACTTATAATAAACGAAAACTTAAACTTTCCCATAGGAAAACAGGTTTTTAATATGCAATCGCTGCACCCTGCAGGAGCTTTGCAAGAATCCCAGAATTTATAATGCATAACATTTTGAATATTGAGAAAAACTGAATTACGAAGTAACTGTATTCATATTTCTACATTGGGGTGTGAAATTTCTGTTATGGCCTGCGGACCGACCACCCTATCTTAAAGACCGCTCCTAACCTGGAGGCAAACGCCTACCTGCTAAAAAACCTTTAGGATTTAAAATTGTTGCAATTTCTTCTCGGGGAGTTTTAAAGATTACACCGTTGGCCTGTTAATTGATCCGCTGCAATCCCTCTTGTACAGTACTTTTCAATTTTTCAATTTCTCTGTCTTTTCCAACCTCCACGAACTGCCTGATTTGAGGATCATTCTGCTACTCGTTCAACGAAACGAATCACTTGATTAAGCCTAGAAGTTCAGCGAAAACTTGGTTATATCCAGGTCTGAGCCGCCTGGAAACATTTGTGGCATTATTCGAAGCAGTATCGGTAATCAATTCTATATTTCTTTATTCTATACCAAAGTACCAGATTTGGCAATGGCAATTCTCCGAATTGCCCAATCTGCACAGAGAGGGAAGAAGATTTTGATCACGCCTTGTTCCAACGCCCGTGCTATGCAAAACCTTCAAAATTTAAAGCCAAGAAAATATTGTGGATTTTATGCTGAAATCAGCTAATAACTGGAAGATAATCTGCCTGCATACCTATAACACACATTCATAACGATCTAAGACGCGCGGAGTTTCGTAGGCGCCAACAATAACTTGGTTGGAGCCCCGTGAGATAATTCCTTTTTGGCAGATCAGCGGTGAGAGTTGTTTAGTACGTAGGTATAGGCTATGGCTACAAGTCGTGCATGCTGCTATGCCGGTATAACAGTACTCATGAGAGTTGCCTCTCCACAGGCGTCAACCCAAACAAAAAAATTCTATACCAAGGCGAATCTGCATAAAGTGAAGTCACTAAAGCAACAACAACATTTAAATGTTTTGTTTTTGCAATTTAGCTGTTTGAATGCTAAAATTAAATCAGAAAGAAACAAAAACAAGAGACAACAATAAAAAAAAGAAGAGATCTATTTGGCAATTGGAAGCCACCAAATGTCAGAAATAATGAAATACAATGTTTTATAGAAAGCACAAAATATACAAAATGAGAGCATATTTCTATTGCCAACTAAAAATATATGTACACATTGAAGCAGTTCTCAATTGAGTGCGAATAACCTAGTATTATGGCCTACGAATTACAATGCTAACGCAACAACTAAATGTAAATAAGTATTTGCAGGTCATTCGCACTTATTTATGAACTGCCCTATTATTTATACCAAACCAACTAAAATATATTAAAAAAATAACATAATTGGAATTTTTCGGTGCTCGAATTTTTTTCACCACAACTGTATATGCACAGATATGTATTTATTATACACATATGTATGTATGCAATATATTGTATTTCGGTAAATGCCTCGCGAGCTTGGTGGCGGCTCACGACAAATTAAGTGATAACATTATCTGAGTGGCCACGATGATTTTACAACGCAATTGTTGTTGTGCACTGACAAATGAGCTGTGGTCTGCAGCAATGAAATTGAGGCTGTGCGAGCATTGGTTGTAGGGGGCTTTATTGAATAGAGTGGTGATAAGGTGACCCTTGATCTTCCGGGTATATACTTGGCAGTTCAGCTTGGAAATTTTGGTATTGCAATACATATGTATACATACATATGTATGTACATACATGCTTACGATCGTAAAATTACTTGCATCTGTATGCGTACATAATTATGGTACATAATAAAAAATTATTGACAACGTTGAAGCGGATCGAAGTACAATACGCAGAATATTTATTGCGAAATTGAAGGTCGGGCTGTTAATTTGTATTGGCCCATATTGCACACATAATTGATAAATATTTGGGAAAATTTCGGAATAATTTAATAAGCCTAATTTTGTTATAGAACACATATTTTTGCCTTTGTTTTGTCTAAAATGTCATCTTATTATATGATAAAATTGCGAGAATATAATTTTATCTAAAATGTAATCTCATTATATGACACGATGTGCGAAAATGTTGCATATTTCATATGAGAAAGGAACAACAAAAATTGAACCCTTCCACAAATTTTATATTGAATATAATTAAATAAATAATGTATTGAAAAAAATAGTACTGTTCGATTTATATTTATTTTTTGGAACAATTAAAGTTTTTGATAGAATTTGACGAAGTGTGTACAAAGGGAAATTAAGGGAACAGACATAAATTTTTTTCATAAAATGTTAATATAATCCTTTAATATGTCAAAAAATTTTTAGAACGTAAGTTTAAGTATTTCTTATATTATAGATCGTCAACTGTGACGGCTCTATTATTTGCGTTCGAGCGCTGGGAGAGGTATAGTTACGTTGTATTCAAACTTTAGACGCGTTTTTCTCAAAACTATATTTTTCGACTTGGCGTACACGATAACTCGAAAAATTATTGACCGATCTGAAATTTTGCTCACATCATTTTTATAATGTGTGAATTTACAATTCTTCGAAAATTGTTCGAAAAAATAATTTTTTCGAAGCAAAAATAGTAGGAAAATTCGTCCCAAAATTCATTTTTTTCTTCTTAAGCATTTTATTCCGCGATTTTTTTCCATTTATTGTTACTTCATACAGAAATTATGACATTAATACACAAAAAAGTTGTTGGTTTTTTGTATTCAGGTCACTGACGCCGATGCTAGAATCCCCGCCGATTGAGAAGCCCCGCTGCGACCTTCCTGGAAGAATTGAGTGTACATCCGCCATTTTAGACCATTAAAATAAAATTAAAAAATTTTTATTATTTTAATGTATAAATAAACTGTATGCCAATTTTGAAAAAAATATATTGACTTCTTCATTTTAAATAATTTTAATGAAAATCAGGGAAAAGGTATCTGTTCACTTAAAATCAGTCACAACCGTCATCATTGTTTCCGTGAATCCTAGCAGGACATAGGGAACCTAGCCAGACAACGCTTACCCGCACTTTTTGTAGAGGGTAGAAAACGCGACTGTCATGTCAAAACTACCCCCGCAAGAGTTTACTGTCTAGTAAGGATCTGGGCCGCAACAAGATGGCGATTCCAGTTAATGTGGGGTAAAATCTTTAGTCACACCGCCTTTCCCCTCCATTGGGCGTGGACCCAAATGAATGAGATTTTGAAGAATCTCGCTTTAATTATATAGAATAATGCCGAGATGGTCGTTCATCGGAGTGAAAGACACAGCTCGACGGCGAAGTCTGTCTCCAACTAGAAATCCGACCCTTCGCACGATTCGGTGCGATTCAATTGCCTTGCCCCATCCGACGCACCTCTTTAATAACGGCGAAGACTTGCACGTCCTCAAATCAAAATCCTTAAATCGATCGCCAATCGTCATCAAAGGAGGATCGCCTCATCCGAGGTTTTATTCTTGTTTCCAAATAAACCAAACACACCGGAGAGACCCCACTAAGTTCCCCTCTCTTTCTTTCGAGTAACCGGATTGCAGCATTTAATATGAAGCGAATTCAAATTTGTTTACAGTAAATATCATTTATGAAATGGCAAATCTACACAAAATAAGAAAAATATTTGTATTTAAATCAGTGGTAGGTAAATCGTACTCGTATATTTCTTCTAAGTCGAGACTGACAGCTAATGTAGCCCAGCGAGCGACGGTTAAAACTTGAAAACACAAAATCTGAAAATAAATGTTGGTGTATGATTCGTCCATTTTATTTGGCCACAATTTTTAACATACCATAAATTTTTTGAAAAGCATATAAATTGGACGGTAGCTACGAACATATTTTGGATAAGACCCAGGTTTCTGAATTGCTACAATCTTGGTATATTTCCAAATTTCAAATACCGATATTATATGAGTGATTGAATAAAAAACAGGCATCGTCAGAAATATGACAAAAATTCAAGATATTCTGATCACTGAACATTTTCTATTGGTGATTAATATAATATAAGAAGGGTTTCAATTTGATTTGAAATTGTAAGCTCTTTTTTTTGCTATGAGTTGTGCATTGAATTTAATTATCGGTGAACTTTTGATAGCGAAATAGAAATTGGTGTGGTGGAATATTTTAGTGTTTTTGGTTTGTTTAATAATTATTAATTATTATATTAAATATAATAAAATAAATTATATAACGATATGAAATTATTCACGATATGAAGGAAGGCAAAGAGACTCAATAATTAATTTAATTGCTTGCTGAAAAGACAGTTGGAGGAAATCCGCAAAAGACGTCTACTGAGGTGGAAAAAAGTTATTACAGCAATGCTTATGCGAAATTCGATATTTCCTTTAATAATGAGCAATAACAGGCCAAGTGTCTATGAAATCCCAATTTTTTCTGTAATATGCGTCATTTTTACTAAGATTTTATTTCTAAATGTACTTGCAAATTTAGGAATTATCGTAAAATATTATTTTTTCATCCCCATTTACCATCAGTAATGAGACAATACATAAAAGATTGCATATACCCATGAGCCGTGACGTCAGTACATAAAATAAGCAAACTACAAGAAGAGGAAGAATAAACGAAATTTAGTGGAAAGCCATGAATATAAAATAAATGGCACACACATACATTTATACGAGCATATATTTGTGCACAATCCCTACAAGACAGCTGAATATCATATAAGCACTCATAATATCAACATCACTATCCTCATCCAACTACACATTTTTGTTCTACCCATGGGAAAGTTCTGATAGCTTCCCCTTATCGGTGTGATATACTATCTCTCTTCTACCAATAGCAATTTCTTATAACTGAAAAATATGTCTACTATGCTCTAAAGGCAAGGCAACTTCTCATTTTTGTTCTCAACAAGTAATCAATAATCAAAATGAGTAGTTTGGCCCATCAGCTACTCATTTTCGTCATCAAAAAGTAATCAGCACAAACTCCTCAATAACTCCTCATTTCCTTTGAAAGGTAATCAGACTGAGGAGTTTCATTGAAATGTTTTATTTAGAAATTATAAAATTTATATTTTACGGAGATCCGAACTCAAGCATCTACTCATTCGGCTATGGCGACCTTACAACAACAACAGCCAAATTGCACACTAGAACTTTTTTCAGAGCAGCCACATTATAAGCATACAAATGAGTTGCCTTGGCGTTAAAAGTACAGTAGATATATTTTTCACTTATATGAAATTGCTATTGGAAAAAGAGACATATAATTCACACCCCCTGTAGCAAGTCACATATCATAATAATAGAAAGCACACAAACGAATTACAGTTCATACACAATTGCCATCACACACGTAGTGCAAGCAGTGGGCAATTTTCTCAAAACCAAAATCTGCAAATCCAGGCTTTGTGTGTAGTATTTAGAAGCATATTACACAATATTCATAGATTGAGTTTTGGCAACCCTTCATTGAATTTCTTTCATTTGCTACAGTGAATAAACTTTCACATAAGAAGCAGAAAAAATAGTAAACAGCTGTTTGTTGATTAAACGTGAGTTTTCACGTGTATAATTTGAACCTGGAACTATTTGCCAAGAACAACAATATTGTGCTTGGACTTACTTAAAAAATGGGTGATAAAATTTATATAGATAAAACAAGAAAATATAATGATGCCGACGATTATGAACCTACTGATTCTGAAGATGAATATAACGAAGAGGAGAAAGAATTGTTGCGCCAGGTTCGAAAAAGCCGTAGGAAAAGTGATGACACAAATGAAAATGAGCTAATGGCCTTTGATGAAAGTAATGATGAAGAAGATGAGGATGGCGATGATGTCGGCGCCTTAATGCGCGATAGTGACATAGAAGGTGCCGAAAGTGATGATGACCTTCCGGATACCACCGATTGGGGCAACAAGAGCAGGAATTATTACAATACAGATTTTGTGGATCCCGATTACAGCACCTACACTGCAGAGCAGGAGGAGATGGCGAAGGAAGAAGAAGAGGAGGCGAAAAAAATACAAATACGTTTGGCGAAACAAATGAAAGAAGAGGATTTTCTTTTGGATGATGCTTTACTTCATGCCGTTAAACCAAAGGACAAAAAGGTAAAGGCAGATGTAGTGGAAACAATCAAAGTCAGCGCTGACCTAGCTGGTATAGCGAAACGGGATAAATTACGATTGCTTCAAGAAGATTCACCAGAATTCGCGCCACTTACGAACGATTTTGAAAACTATTTAACGGAGGTGGAGCAACTGGTATCGCCAGTGATGAAATATGTGCGCCAAAATAATGTTCCGATGATTCCGGCATTGCAATTTGCAGAACTGTATCAAAATATAGCCTTAAGCTATTGTTCCAATGTGGCGTTTTATCTGCTGCTTAAAGCTAAACGTGCCGCTGTACGAAATCATCCAGTTACAAAGCGATTGCTTCAACTAAAGAAACTAATAAAGCAGCTGCAAGACAAATATGACAACATAATACGTCCCCAATTGGAGGCGCTGTTGGAGCGTATTGTTGATGGTGATAAATTTCAAGTGTTAGAAGTGAAGGATGCCATAGAAAGAATCAAATCAAAGAAGACTAAGTTAGGAATACTTAAACAATACGATGAAAAAGTTACTATTGATGACAAAGTACAAGCGGCAACAGAAGACGCTGAAGAAGTCGACGAAATGGAAGTTACAGATGGTGTACTGGAGGCGGATGAAGATACACGTCGTGGTATTACCTATCAAATCGCCAAAAATAAGGGTCTCACACCAGCAAGAAAGAAGGAATTGCGGAATCCGCGTGTCAAGCATCGTAACAAGTTCCGCAAAGCGTTGGTACGACGCAAGGGAGCAGTTCGCACTGTACGCAAGGAGACGAAGCGGTACGGTGGCGAAATATCCGGTATCAAGGCGACCGTCAGCAAGAGTGTCAAGTTCAAAGTATAAACAGTTTCAAATTTACAATTATTTTCTAGTAATAAAAACTGTGGATTTCATAGGAATTTTCCAATCACAACGCAACGTTGTTCATACAAAAAATATATTAACCTTTATTTTAATATGGAAGGAAGGAAATAAATTAAATCAAGTTAAATATACATATTAATATTCTGTATTGCTTTTAAATATTTCAATTCTAATCACTAAAATTCACAATACGGTAGACAATTGTCTCTGGTAAGGTATGAGTCACGGACTAATCCTAGTTGTTTTCAACAAAAATTTTCGCATTACGATCTTTATCCAAACACGAGCAATACCTAATTTATTTCTGTAATAATTTGCGAAAATCATCATTTGTTTTTGACAGAGCTGCTCCATTGGTAGATTTATTGTTTACTGTATGTGAGATTTTAGAATCCAGCGCAGTAGTAAATTGTTTGCGCACTGCTGTTGGTATGAGCGACATACGAGGCTTCTGTTCGAACGCTTTGCTACGTTTGTTGCCCAAACCCAGAAGTTTATTTGTATTTATCGTTGAAGTAGCAGATTTAGGTGGTGGTGCCGAGATCGCCACTGAAATCTAAATATAGAGAAATAAAATTTACTAATTAAATTAATGTGACTTTCTTAAGCACATACTGAATGACCGCGCAGTTCAAGCTGATCAGTACCAAGAACTGCCTTGCCGGCTGCTGCCTCTTCTTTGAACTCCACGTAAGCGATATTTTTGAATTTACCACTCCTACAAATTAAATTACAGCATGTATTTATATGACTATGTGTAAAGAGTAAGTTGCTTACTTGTGATATACTAAGCGAACATCCTGCAGCTTTCCAAATGCTCCAAAAATTTGTTCCAACTCTTCTTTTTTGGTGTCATTAGGCAGGCTTTTTACAAAAAGTTTCTTTGGTTCCAAATCATCTGCATTAATAACATTAAACACTCTTAATAACGTTAATAATAAGATTTGGACCAGTTAAAAACTAAACCTGAATATTTGAACTTTTGCCGTTTCTCCTTATCTCGCAAAACACTGGATATGTACAATGGCCGACCTTTCAACGAAATTCTATCCAGCGACAAAGCCTTCTCCACCTCAACCTGAAATGTAAGTGTAACATTCTATAATCCAGTAAATGGCTTGTTAAACTGCATTTTAGTACCGCGCTCTCTAGTTCTACATAGCCAAAACCGCGACTTTTGCCATTCCCAGAGCGTATGAGTGTCACATTTACAACTTTTAGGTCTCGCAATTCGGTACGAATATCGTCTTCAGTTAAACTAAAGTATGATCGTTTTATTATTAGTTACCTTTTCTAATATTAAAGTATTTTACCTGTAATCCAAATTACTAAGGAATATACGTAAGTGATCTTTTGTCAAATCTATTTCTTGATTTTCGTGTTCTTTGAATGTGGCGGATTCAAGGCGTTTTGGTCCAGGCGGACCACCAATCCCACCGCCACTGCCACTACCACTCGGTTGCATGTCTTGCTTTTTTTCTTCCGTTCTTGTTTTCTTCTCCGGTACAGCGAACTCAGTGGCAGCTGTTGTCTTGCGCTTTGTAGCTTTATTACCCTTCATACTTGTCGCAGTGTCCGTCTTAAATTGGCTCATTTGTGCATGATATTGAATTAAGAATTCGGTACATTCTTTTGTACAATTATTAAGAGTTTTCGTAGTGCCATTGCAACGTTCGAAGCGTTCCCAAGCCGCAGCGATAACTGATGGATTGTCAAGACCCGGTGAATGCAGTGCTTTACGGTACAATCTACAAGTAAATTTTGAATGAAATTGATAAATAATATTTTACTATTTGTTTATATTATTCAGCTCACATACTTTCTCGTTGCTTCCAAATCTCTGCGCAGTTCCAAGTGCGCAAATTCTATCCACAGACCAGAACGCGTCGCGTTGTCGGAACTTTCTGCATTGCCATTTTATGAATAGATAAACTATTTTAAAACTAAACTTATTTAAAATCACTATACAAACCCATGGCGGTAGTCCAAAGTTCTTTTCCGCGTTTCGCATCGGATAGTGGCCCATATTCTAGACGTCCCCAGAGTAATAATATCTCACAATTACAATCGGCCAAGACACCCCATTGTTGGCCGAGAATTGTCCAGGCTAAATTGAAATTCTTCCGCAAAATATCGCACTGAAATTTTTTAAATAACTGCATAAATTTGATCTCTATTCTGTGTATTGAAAGAACATCTACCTCGTCTTCATTCTCGTAGTCAGTGTGCCGCCGCAAATATGTCAAATACTCCATCCAAACAGTCACAGCAGACTCAGCGGTTTGAAAACCAGCTGACATTGCGCTTTCCAAAATTTCTTGCACCTCCTCACGCGACCGATCCATCTGTTCCAGCAGTAGCATATACTTTACATATAGCTTTTCCGACCATGTGCAGTTCCGCAGAGCGCGTTTATTAACATCCACTGCGGTTTGGCGAAAGGTGGGTAAATCTTGTAACTCTTCCGGACGCCCATATGCATCGCGGTATGCAATGAAGTCAATATATGTTAGCCAGCAATCTATATTTAAGCAGCAATCGGCAACCATGCGTTCGTAAACTGTTTGCAATACGTTTTCATCAAGGAATTTATCCGACTCTTTGATGTAAGTTATATACACTTCCGCACGTTCGCGGTAACATTTGACATCCAGTTCTTTAAGTTTTTGTTCGAAGTGCAAAATTTTGCGCAGGTGATCCTTAGCTTTGAAGTAATTTTTGTCGATGAGTTCCCAACTCATTTCATGCTTTATCTGCTCTTTGTTCTTTTCATAGAAAACCTTAAATTCTATGTAGCTCTCTTCCATGTTAAAGAGTGGATATTTTAGTTCTTGCAAATAACTTTTGATGTACGCCTCTTGCTTTGCTTCCGAACTGCATGAAATATAATGTTATTGCATACATAATATCTGCAATATAAAATATTTTATACCTCATAGAATTATGGGCTGTGAGAAACTCGCGATATAGCTTAAAAAACTGTTGGCCATCAAGGCAGTGTAGTCCGTAAGTGCCTAACAGTTCACGCCATATCTTCTCAGGATCGGCACAACGTGGGGCTAGTGATGCAAACTCCAGCGCAATGGTTGTCGCTAAAATTAAGAGAAAATCACTAACTTCACTCGTACCTTGAAAACGCGTCCATTCTACTCACAATAATAGTCATCCAAAGCTTTTCGAAATAGGCCCTCAACAAATTCCATTTCTTTGGGCGATAACGCCACATTCATTTCAACGCTTAAATACTTAAGCCACAAATCTTGTGACAAGGGATACGCAGTAGAAAAACGTTTGTATGCCTCCCGTATAATATCCAGATCGTCTGTAGTGCTGCAATTATTTGACCGTAAATTCAGTGTTTGCGCTTTCTCTTCGTTATATCAACATTCAAATTTACTTACTGTGCTAATTCGCAGAGCTGCACATATTTATCGTAAACATATTGATTTACTTCCAGCTCTTTAATTAACTTTTTGTATGCCACAAGTGCCTTTTCCGCTTCGTCCGATTCATCGTCGTCATCATCACTATCGCTATCGAGCCCATCTCCCTTAAGCTGTCCTGCCAAGACTTCCTGTGCTTCAGTCATTACTTCATCCTCATCACTCAAGCCGGCATCAGCTCCCGCTGCATCGTCTTGCAATTGTACTGCTTCATTCATGAGTGAATCTTCATCTGTGAGTATTGCTGCTGGAGGAGCCAAAGCACTCAATACTGGTTGGATCTTTGTACGCACAGTGTCATACTCGTCGTCAGATTTCAATAAAGCTTCCTCCTGAAATAAAATAAGTAAACACAATATATTTATAAAAATTTGATGAAGACCCCCATTCCAATTTTAATTATTACTTCTGCCTCATCTATTTCCTCCATTTCGGCTACATTTTCTTTTGTAGTGACGTGTGTATTTTCTCCTGGCGAACTCATCTTTTTTCAATCTTTATAAGATTATTTGTACGAACGCTTTTTCAATTCTAATTGAAAATAACAAGCCTGTAGACAAAAAATAAATTATTCTTCTTCTTTTCTCATCTTTTTAGGTATTCACAAACAACGTGGTGATATGTTCTTTGTGGAACATAATTTTAAAAGGAGTAACTCGAGGCTTACATGCGCAACTTTTCAGGCAATTCGGCTATTAGTTTCCAATACACATATTTTTTACCAGAACACTAACACTTTTGCAAATTGCCCATCAGTTGTATACAATTGTTATCTCAAGACGGTTAGCAACAACAATGTTTTTTACATTAAAATGTTACGACAAAAGAAAGTAGAAAATAATATTAAAGACGCGAACTACATTGAGCAGCCGGCATTTAGTTGGAGCTAGAAGTTTACGACGATGGAAGGAATGGAACGGCTTTTCGTCATTTCATTTTGAGCTGATATCCTGCACAAGATTTGCCTTGATTTTGAGTGAGAAGAAACTTATCAGTTGTTTCCTTGCCGACAACAACTGGAAAAAGAAAAATTTGAAAGGGTAAATTAAAGCGAATTAATATAAGGCAATACAGGGAGTTGAAAAACAAACTTCACACATACATATTTGGTTTGAGCAATTTGGTGGTTTGGTTGCCAAAATGTCCATCAGAATGTAAGCAAACAAATGAAACCACAAAAAAGAAACAGATCATTTCAACATTCAAACTACCGCATCGGAAGGAAAACACAAACCAGCTATTCGCCTATGCGTAAATGCTCAGTGTGAAATAAAATTAAATGGCAGTCGAAAACCTCTCCTGCTAGCGCTACATTTGCTTGAGTTTACTTATAATTTTATTATCATGTAAGCTTTTAAAAAAAAAAAAAAAAAAAATTAAATGAAAAACAGGGAAGGTTGCACTTTGACCTTAAGTTCTTTTGTGCCCTCTACTCCATAACTCATCCAAACGCACATCCCTTGTATGTGACTTGTATGTGACTTTTGCCAATATATCAAAACACGTTTTCAAAGGAAAAATTGATATCAAGTTTCGAAATAATAAAGTGCGATGTTAATAAGAAAGAGTAAGTGCATTGCGATATGAAAGCAACCCAGTAGCTAAAGGTAATAACTGGAAAATAAGCTAGTAATACAAAATTGGAGGCCTAAAGTGTCCGTCAAATAGAACATTCCAGTACTCGATACTTTAAAGCGCTTCAAACGAGTGAAGCAAAGCTGCCATTTGACCAGCAAAAAATAAACAAACAAAGACAAGAAAGTGAGTGAGTAGCCAAGAATATACAATAAATCGTGCACACATATGCTGCATAACGTCAACATGCGTATACATTTTCGCACAAGCATTTGCTTCTTTTCTGTGCTGACGTCACACAATGGTCAAATTCGTCAAAAATAATGTAGCGCTTTTCGGAAGGCGTCACTTTCTGTGTTCCCTCCAACGGGCATTCGAACACCCAAGGAGGTCAGTTTAGTGCTGCACGTAAATGCACACAAGAATCGCTCGAAATCGATTGCTTATAGCAAAAAAACTTTTAATCCACTTAGTGTTTCACGCCCGGGCTCGGCAAGACCGAATAGTAGTCACGCACCAATGCAGTCGCGTATGTTGTCCCAAATAATGTATAATATATATTTCATAGCTATATTAATTCATTTCAGAGACCACGTAGGTTCGAAATTCGGTGAAGGACCAAAGCATTCTTAAAGTTGTATAATATTTCCACAATAAAGCAAATTAAAAAAAAGGAAATTTTAGGTTTAGATGGATTTGGTTTGGCCATTTTAAATAGAAGCGTGATTTACAAAAGAATTAGGCTTACGAGATTTTCTGTGATGTTCTAACAACAGATAAACAAGACTTGTACACATTTTAATCAAATCACAATTAAAATTGTTTACTTTGTTAATAAACTTAAATATCAAAAATATACCATGACAATATTTAAGAGATCAGAATCAAAATTTGAAAGAAGGTTTAAAGTTTAAGGTTTAAGAAGGCAAGGTTTGTTTTTTAATCAACTTATCTTATGTTATATCGGGTGTTTTTTTAACAGCATGAGAACTATCGATATCGATTACTATGGTTTGACAGCTGAGAATATGAAATTTATTATGAAAAAAATATGTTCGTGGAAAATTTTACGTAATTTACTTGAGTCAAATTTAAGTAAAAAGCTGCTCGTGCAAGAATCGAAGCCAAATGACCTTCGTTTACCTTGATTTTTTGCTGATTCAGCTCTTTTAAAAATTGGACTGATCGAATGGACCATGTAACTCGTAGCCGCGGTGGACATATGCCGGATATCATAGTCAAAAAATAAATGCCATCAAATTATCTACCAGATTATAATAAAATAAAATCCACTCCAACAATATTTCTGTTTTGTATTACCACTATAAGCTCTCAAGTTCATAAAAAATCCCTCTTTGCATGTATAAAATTTTTAAGTTTTTTTTTCAAATCTGCTTTTCTATAATCCTTTGCTTTAAATATTATATTTATAGCTCAAATTTTCTGTTCTAACTTGAAAATTCTGCATTTTCATATAAAAAAATTTAAATAAACTGAAACGCACAATAAATCACAAACATGAAGGTCTGTGCGCATTTCTGCAAATGTTTTATCCAGATTTTGTAGCTCAATGTCTGTTTTATTATATTTCTCAGTTAATCAATAATTACTTAACTTCTATAGTGTTACAAAATTCTCTTAGATTTTCAATGTCATACCAGATGCATTTTACATTATTTTAAGTTTACAACATCATCATCAAGTTCAATAAAATTTCAACAAAATTAATTTACACAATTACGATTACAAAACATTCTGGATACACAGTTACATTATTTCCTTATTTCTAGTTTCTAATCTCTCTCTCTTTCTTCTCACTTTTTCAAATTCTTTGCCATTTTGGACATTTTGTACTCCAACTCCCTTTCGTCAGCTCCCGAAAAACGATCAACCTTACGGCCATTTCGTATGAATACAAATGTCGGCATACAAGACACTCGGAAATCATGTGCCACATGGCTGCACTTGTCCACGTCCACTCTTAGCACAAATGCTTGATCTTGATATTTTCGCGACAAAGCTCTAACTTTGGGCTCAATACTTTTGCAGGGACCACACCAGCTGGCTGTAAATTCGACCACCACCAAACGACCGCCAGCGGCTGCCAATTGCCTATCAAAATCAGCATTGCTTCGGACAGTGTGCAGCATTTTGATAGAAGAGAAACTTGTTGTTTTCAGATAAAAGAAATATAAATTAAAAGAAAACTTTTACAAGATAATTAGGAAAACAGTAAAATAAGCACCAGAGTCTTAATAACTCAACTGGGACGTCTTAATACTCTGCGAGCCTTACACAAAATAATTATAAGGTAATATTTTCATAGCGGCATAAGCTAAGCGCATTCAAGGTCCAACGTAAATTGATATAACGGTTGTCGAATTTATGTAATATAGTACCTATGTGTTACATACTTAACTCATAACTTGTACTTAACCCATCTGCTGACATATAAACACTAAATATATACATAGACGAGTGAGATTATTTTATTTGTATTGGTATTAGAGTGTTCCCAATCTCTGGGTAGGTATGCTATAGAAATGCTTATACTCACCAGATCTCTGCAGCGGGTCGAAGGAATTTTTTTACATAGTACAGAGTGTCCCCTCGACTGTCGAGTCGGCGCTATCAGAATTATGCGGGCGTTTATACATATATAATAAATATTTATATGTACTACAGCATTTTCAATTAAATTAAACTCCTCTCAAATGAAATTGAACCATTTTTAATAATAATGAACCAGAGTTGCAAAATTCATTTTTTATTATGAATAACGCCTGAAAATATACATAAATATGGTGTTATAAGTTTCGCCGAATTTAAAAAAAGGTCAATTTAATTTGAAATAAGTTTCGATTATTTTAAAAACTCCATTCCAAGTTAAATGTTTTTTTTTTACCGTATATGTAATTTCCTTTTACATGGCCTTCGGCTTCGTTCAAATTATGGTCCTGAGCAAACTGACGTAAATGGACTTAAGTAAATTTTTTAATTTGTTTTTACAGAATAATAACTCCTTACAGAATAATAACTCCTACTACTCAGAAATCGAATCTACATGAATATCAAATAGTTGAAAACGTTTTTTTCTAATAGCGGTCGCCCCTCGGCAGGCAATGGCAAACTTTCGAGTGTATTTCTGCCATGAAAAAGCCTCTCATAAAAACCATTTGCCGTTCGAAGTGGAACAACAGCACTGACGCACTCCACAAATAGGAGAAAAAGCGTGGCCAAACACCTAACAGAAGTGTATGCGCTAATTATTTATTTATTTTTTTATGGAGGAGGAAAAAATGTAAAGAGTCTCTAATATGAGGAAATTCAACACTTTCAAATCCGATTTGCAAAAATAGGACATCGTTGGAAAAGTTATAAATGAGACAGTATTTCAGAGTGTATCACTTTAAATATTTTCGCACAAAATATTTTTTCTAAGGGCTTCACTTTTTAATTTACAAAATCTCGTTCCGAATTCACAAACATTTTTCAACTAAATTATATTCACTAACAAGGTTAAATACCTTTTAAGTAATGCACACCGCTGGTTTCTTCTTCTTTATTGTTCCCCTCGTGGGCCCCTCCAGCAGCCCCGAAGCTCCCAGTCTGACTTTCCAATATCGCTACCTTCAACCCATGTCCTTTTACCACAATCTATGACTCGAGTACAAAGACAGAATATACCGGAATCAATATCAATTAAACTTAGTAACTTTTTTTATATTTTAATTTTTATATGGGTTATTCGAAAACATTAACTGTATGTATTTTTTCTCTAATTTAAATTCTGCCAAGTAATATTAAATGTGCTATGGTATACCAAGACCTAAAAAAAAACATCTAAGAATTGGATCTTACAAGAAATATGCCATGTTCATAAACGTATATAATAAATTCATTTTATTTCGAAATCTTCAATTGTTACTTGCATAATTTTATAATAAACTTTATAATAATTACTTTAAAAAAAAAGTTTCGAATATCCTAATGCCACTTTTCTTCAAAGATCAAACGGTGATAGATCTCGAGTTCTATTCCGCTTTACTTTTCGGTTTCAAAGAATGAATTTTATAAATTTCTAATTTAAGCTCATATTAGTTCTAAGTCTGGTCTGTAAAAACAATAATTACGTTTTAGACTTGAAATAAACGAAATGAACGAAATACTGTTGTGAAAAGTTTATCGTCATATAAATTATTTTGGTGGAATATTTCGGTATTTTGTTCATTTAATTCTTATTAAAGATATTATTAATTTATAATTTAATTGCGCAATTGACGTGCTAATAATAAGCAGTGGAAGGAAATCCGTAAACGACGTTTACTGAGGTTTCAAAGAATTATGGCAGCAATACGCACTCGAAATTCGATATTACATTTTATAATAAGTAATAAGAAGACACACGCTTTTTTCGTTATATGAATGCATAGTTAATCATTTCTAACAAGAATTATGCCTAAAAACTGTTTTCTTTGCATTTTATTTAGTTTTTGCTTTCACGTTTTTCTTTACACTCGTAAAAATAATGATCTATTATACAGAAAACACAGGATTGTATGGCAAACCTCCAAGTCTATTTCTGCCACGAAAAATCTCCTCATAAAAAACCATTTGCTGTTCGGAGTCACCTTAAAACTGTAGGTTCCTCCATTTGTGGAACAACATCAAGATACACACCACAAATAGGAGGAGGAGCTCGGCCAAACATCTAAGAGAAATGTAAACGCGAATTGTTTATTTATTTTTTAGGTTCTTAAAGTTCTTATTTTCATAATAAGTTTCATGATGCTGTTGTATCCATGGTTAAAATTACATAAAAAAAGGTACCGTCTCGGAATTATTCCCTACTGACATCTAGGCGCCACTTTTGAAAGACCCTTTATTAATAACACAGAATGTAAAACATTATAATCACACATACATACATAAGTCTTACAGAGTTTATTAACATATTCATTTTTTTTTATAATTTTCGAAAATATTTTCTTTGTCAAATTTAAGCACCAAAATTTTTATATTTATTTTTTGGCGTGTTTTTTGTTTTAAATAAGCTATTTTAGCATGTCTTCTCGGCGTGCACCATCCAACAGAAATGTTCTCAGAGCTTCACCGTCTGCGGGACCTGCCCAAAGTGCACCTGCGGTTGCGGCTCGAAACGCGCCTACAGTTGCTGTACCAGCCCAAATGGCTTCCGTACCCGATGAATCTGTTCGAAATGATCCAGCAACTACGGCTCAAAATATGGCAGCTCAAATTATATCAGCATCAGCAACAACGGCAACCACGACAACCACTGGTAATTCCTCAGCACCAGTAGTACCATCTCAAACACCCTCAACAGCTAACGAACCAGCATCAGCACCTAAACCACCTTCAACTCCTTCTGACCCGGTTGCACCTGCATTGCCTCCACCACCAATTTTGAATGATACGGTAAATGAGCTAGTAATCATATCTGATCGGGATACTTATGACCAACTTCTAACCGATGCCGGACGTAAACATTTATTGCTAGAATTTTTTGCGCCTTGGTGTGGAGCTTGTATGCTAATAAATAGGAAACTTGAAGAACTACTCACTACGTATAAAGGCAAGTTGATCATAGCAAAAATAAATATTGACGATTGTGAACAAATAGCCATTGATAACGAAGTTACTATGATGCCTTCGTTTGTATTGATAAAGGAGAATCAAGTATTGGAAAGATTTGCTGGCAGCAATGAGGACAAATTAGTTAGCATTATCAAAAAGTATGTGGGAGAGCCTATGAATAGCGGAGAAGAGGCAAATGGGCCTCAACAATAGTAAAGAAGAAGCTCGGCAAAATGGCGCGAACGTTAACGGCTCTACAAACAACAAAAGCATCGCTAACATAGCTAACATTTACAATATTTAAAAATGTTTTGGAAGAATAAATTAAATATATGTATGTATGTACATACATATATTGTTAATCAGCATAATCGATTATTAATGATATTATGTACAATATATTGTTTAGGCGTCTGTCACAAGATTTTGTCAAAATTTGGGGTGTATTGATCAATTTGTAATATAAAATTACATGCGAGTATAATTATATTAATTATAATAGCACCATTTGAGGGATGTTTGTGCCGTTACAACACTTTACTCAAGAAAAAAATTTCGTTTCAATTCACAACCAAGCTGTTGTGATTTTGCTGTTAAAGAAATAAAGAAAATATTAAAAATATAAATTTTCTGTCCTAATTATTTCAAATAAGAAATTGCGATATCGAGAAATCAATTTGATTGCAACCGCGAAATCATGGTATACATAATTCAAAATAAAGAGGACCTGGACAAGAAGATCGAAGAAGCACGCAGCTCCGGTCAATTGGTGGTCATTGACTTTTTTGCAAACTGGTGCGGACCTTGTAAGATTATCAGCCCGAAGCTGGAAGAATTAGCCACTCAATATGCTGATAAAGCAGTTGTAGTGAAAGTTAACGTGGACGATTGTGAAGAAATTGCTCTCGAATACAATGTTAACAGCATGCCGACTTTCGTGTTCATCAAGGATAATCACATTATTGATGTGTTTGTTGGCGGCAACTCTGAGAAACTTGTTAAGAACATGGAAAAGTATGTAGGCGAGCCAATACCTATGGAAAATATGCCTGAGATTGCTGAAGCTGAACAGATATTGGAGGAGGAGCAACCAGTTCTTGACTAAATAACTGATTCTATAAAATGAAAATACTTAATATACTTACAAAAATGAGTGTTTAACGTAATAAATTGAGTTAACTTACATATTGTATTACTCTGCCAAGCATGGCATGCACTTTATTTCCAAATTAAAAATTGTTTTTCAACGTACATTTATTTGAATGGATTCAGAGATAAATGAACTTTTGCTAAACCAAAAAAATCCTCACAAGGCGCTGATTTTAATAGCATGAGAATACTAATTCAATTATTTCATGTTCAGGTAAAGGAAAAATATTGTTATTTTATATTGGAAAAGTTAATTCACATGCTGGAACTCCACGTATGGAAGTTTACCAATTAAAAAAAAATGCTAGTGCTAAGTTAAATTTATGTATATCTATCGTGTATATACCTCTAAACACTTTTAGCCCGCGATTAAACTCTCACTTTTTGGCAAATGTGATCTTCATAGCATGTGACGGCGTTATCTTGAAGCCTTGCAGTGCCTCCTTCGCAGCATTACTTTGTAATTCGGTGGCGAATTCTACGAAGGCAATGTCGTGACGGTTTGGCACTAAACGCACCTCTTTGAAGCCAGGGAATTGATTGAACAACATGGAAAGCATCATTTCGTTCGTTTCTTCCGGCAAATTGGTGAGGAAAAGAATTTGGTTTGGTGGTTGTTCAGTTTGTGTATTTGGATTCGCATTTTCAGCATTTGACGTCTTTTTCTTTTTATCTCTGCAATAAAAAATACTCGTTAAAATATAGCTTAGTATTAACAAAAAAACTTAAGTATACTTACTTTTTGTCTTCTGTGGCTTGTGCCGGCTTTGGTGGTTTGACTTTCTTGGGACGCTCTTTGAATGTACCCTTTATCTTGGCCACTATGTCGCTATCTGACTTTGAGTAAGCAATGCGCATTGGTTTATCATAGAACGGAAATCCCTGCATAGTACGGAGCGCATTCGATGCACTTCCAATTTCTTTAAAAATCACAAACGCTTGACCACGCATTTTAAGCGTTTTTAGCGCCACAATATCTAGAATTTGCCCGAATTGAGAGAAAATGGCGTACAAGGACTTTTTGAGTTCTTCTTTCTTAATTTTTTCATTAAGATTATTAATGTAAATTGTTTGATTTGGCCGAGCATCCATTTTTTAATAATAATTTAGTGAAAATTGTTAAATAAATCACGCAAAACGTTGTTAATACGAAAACCTAAAAAACGTATTTTGACGTTCTCTTTTGATATCGGCGTTCGTACATGAGTGGTGAAGAGAAATGTAAGCGAGTTCTATTGGTGTATGCGAAAAGACGACGCAGAGTTGTATCCTTCAATTACTTTTTATTAATTTTGCTATTCAAATGAATTTTAATATTATATTTGTAATTCTTATTGCATAGTAACTGGCACAGAAGATTAAGCAATGTAAACTATAGTTGGTATATTAATGACAGATATATACATATATATATTGTAGGCCGCCGTAGTCGAATCAATTGGTGCGTGACTACTATTCAAAATTCGGAACGAACGTAGGTTCGAATCTCGGTGAAGGACCAAAAAAGAAAAAAGGTAGTTTCTAATAGCGGTCGCCCCTCGGCAAGAAATGGCAAACCTCCAAGCTCCTCATAAAAAATATTTGCCATTCGGAGTCGACTTAAACTGTAGATCCCTCCATTTGTGGAAAAGCATCTAGACGCAAGCTAAAATAGGAGAAGGAGCTCGACCAAACACCCAAACACCACATGCAGAACATATGTTTGGTATATCCGGGTCAATTCTGAATAAATAGGAGTTTAACCTGATACAATATCCAGAATGAATTGTAAACTAGCCCTCTCTAGTGGACTGTTTATGTAACCCGGCCGTTGTTGTTGTTGTTGTTGTTGTAGCAGCCTAAACATTCTCCATACTGCTGAAGTGACAGTCCTTGGCCAAATATAAATCCGGGTCGTTCCGGTAACGTAGAACCGACTGTCGTGGGAACGTGTAACGTTATCTGTTTCTATTAACTTCAACTTTTTCATATGTTAATTTTTTATCTGACATGCAAACTGCTATTTTTTAATATCAATAAATTTTTCACGTAACATTCTTATAAATATAAATAGATATCTTTCTTATAAAATATAATTTTATCATAAGAAATATACATTAATTCCATGCTTTGAAAAAGATACAATATATCCCATTGAATAATAATTTATTTGAAAACAACATTCGTAATAACTCAATTGAATATATTCACAATAGAAGTTTGGGTAATCTTTTACAAATTTTGCTCTTTTCATTTTCGTATTGTGCACTTTAAATCCCTATCATCTTTTATTTTTTGTTGTTGAATTACATTGCTTTTCGTTCTTTCTTTTATAATTTTAACCAATTTTAGATTTTCTGTTAGTTTTGTGAAAAATTGTGTGAATAACAATAAAAAAATTCGCAAGATTCGATTTAGTGTATTGGCATTTTAATGCTATAAAACAAAATGTCGAAAAGTAAAACAAATTCGATGGCGACCGGAGAAACAAATCTAATTGAAGTGAAATCAAAGGTGAAATAGAGAAATGTACAAAAAGAAGAAAAATTACTACCTATAAGCGTTGAATTTGAAGATGTGTAATTCAACATATAAATCTTAAGATTATTAAGCTGTTAAATAAAAATAATAGCGATATATGTAGTTCGAATTTGCTTTGTAAAATCGGGGCACAGCAGTATGATTCATAGCAGCGCCATTGCCACCTTCTGTACCGCCACCGTCGGTAATTTTGTCAAGCTAGCCGCTAAGTTGGGCTAGGCTTTTTGCAACATAAAGCGATAAGCTTTACATTGAAAATCAAATTACATATTCTTAAATCGCCGTGTTATATACACATATTTATAACAACATCTAATATTAACTTCCTGCTCTTCATAATCGCAACAGGCGTCCTCATAAACTATCGAGTTTTAAATCTATCGACGTACTGCATTATCTTCGACAATTTAACTATTTAAAAAATATTTGGTTGCTCTAGAGCGTTGGTAAATTAAACCTAGAAATTTAGAACAGTATCGAGCAAATTTGTAGGAGGCACCTGTGAGCATAGATAAGTTTAGAATACTTTGACTGTGTGGGTTCACAAGGCCACCCTAAGCTACGTTCTAACAACCAAAAACAAAAAATAGAATCCTCAAAAGTTAATAATTGTTAAAAAATAAGAAACACTAATAGTATTGAGTATTATATGTTATATAATTTATAAAAAATCAAGGGCTTGTAGCTATACTGCATATTTGAAGATACAATGTGATAGCGTATAAACACTCTAGTTTTCATGACCTCGATTAAATAAAACAGTTTTCATTGCCGCACTTGTTTAACTATATATGTATGTATTAGGTAAGTACCTAAAGTCACACGAACATTCATGTTATGGGGGAGTGTTTGTTATAGCCCAGAAGTCGCATTACATTCCCAATAATTTATTCAAAGCCGTCACTCAGCGAATTCCTAAAACGGTTGTGCCGCTATTATTGATATCTTACATGGAAAAATAAATTCCAAAGACATCAAATATGTGTATGCATGTGCATAAATTAGGTTTCATTTTATGTTAGTGAAGGTATATTTAATTCTTTGACAAGAGACGTTAGCTCAGGTGTGCCACAAGGTTCTTTGTTGGGGCCAATTCTCTATAACATCTTCTTAGCTGATTTCCCTGACCGACCATTAAGTTCCGGAATTAATAATTGCGATATTAAAGTGCTCATATACGCAGATGATATAATTATATTGGGATCTCACCAACGCATAACCAAAGCTAATGAAGCCGTTAACTCATACCTAAATGAATTAAATACATACTTTCACAAATGGAAGCTAAAACTAAACTTCAATAAAAGCGAAACAACTATTGTTAAAGGAATACGTAAAAACTTATATCCAAATGCTCGTAAATATGAGCCTCAAATTAAAATAAATGGATTCAACATAAAATACAAAGAACAAAGCAAATACTTGGGCATAATTTTGGATAGCAAATTCACCTTTGTAAGACATATAGATTTCATTTTGACAAAAGCAAAAAAAATGTTCTTTAGCTATTGTAATTTATTAAGAAGGCAGGGTGGACTATCGAACTGTGTTGAAATAAATATGTACAAACAAATAATTAGATCAATCATATCTTATGCTCATGCGATATGGTTCAACATTTCATCGAGCCAAATGGAGAGACTCAGACGATTTGAACGATATGTTTTAAGAATTTGTAGCGGTCTTAACCGCCAACCTTACAGAAGTGGTACTTTTCGGAAAAGAGTTTCTTATAAAAGTTAATATGAAAAATGTAAAATATCACGCATAGACTTTTTCTTAATGAAATCGTCAGTAAGATTTGTTGATAAACTGACATTCATAGAAAATGAATTGAAAAACAAATATCTGTCAAAGGCAAGGGAAATATCATTACCTCTAACAGAAAAACATTTATCACCAATATATTTAAAAATACTAAAAAATAATAATATGTTACATAAAAATAGTAAAGCAATATATTATCATAGGCGATACAATACTTACAACTTCAACGATGAAAATTTAGTTTATAACATTGATCAATTTATAGCCAAATAAATTATAGAAGTTTAATATACGTTATCTCCTTTTTAAGCCCTTTTTGGGAGAATATAAATAAGTTTTAAAATTATGCCAAAGACATTTCAAATAATAATGATAACCTATTGTATAATCAAAAGAAAAATAAGTTTTAAACTCCTAGATAAATACAAATGTATGTTAGGATAATGCTAAATAATCTAATTTTATCATAACTTTGTAAACTCCTATGTTAAAATGATTTTGGGCAATAAATGAAATGAAATGAAATGAATTAATGAAAAATTAAAAAATGTAATTTTCTGTTTGTTATATTCCTCAGTTTGATGCAGAATTTCGTCGCTGGAGCTTTAAACGTCATGGCGATATACAAAATTTCGAGGATTTCTCTGCCCTCATTGAAAAACTGCATAGACTGCACACCCTACAATTTATTATTTTATACATTGATCCACGTGACAACGACCTGTTGCCAATTAATAATGATGATAACTTTGGTAGAGCGTTAAAAATTGCACGGCCATTGCTGCGCATAATCGTGCAACGTAAAGGTGAGTAGATGCTTTGTAATACATTTACGTTTTTATTACTCCTTCTTGATTTAGATGATTTGGAGGAGTTTCCGGGTTTTGGCACAATGAAGCCACGTAACAATCTAATCAGCAGCATACTAGGTCAGACGCCAGTTAAGGCAAAGGCACCAACTATTTCAATACCACATGATTTCCGTCAAGTATCGGCTATTATTGATGTCGATATTGTTCCTGAAACGCATCGTCGTGTACGATTGTTAAAGCATGGTAGCGATAAACCGCTGGGTTTCTATATAAGGCAAGTTCCCCAATGTTGCTAATTCTTCTTCTTCTTCTTCTTCTTAGCCTCACAGTCCGTGGTGGACCATAGCTTCATCAACAATTTTTCTCCACTTTATTCTATCCATGGCTACATCTCTCCAGTTGTGTACGTTCATTTGCTTAAGATCTGATTCGACGTCATCTAACCATCGCTTTCGTGGGCGTCCTCTTTTTCTTCCTCCAATTGGTGTTAAAATAAAAGCTTTCCTAGCATTTCGCTCTTCCGGCATGCGCAGTACGTGCCCAATCCATCTAATTCGTTGGGCTTTGATAAAACGTATTATATTTTGTCCTTGAACGATTTCTTCGATTTCATTATTGTAGCGAATGCGGTAGCTGCCATCTATTGTTGCAACCGGACCATATATTTTCCTTTTGATACGTCTTTTCGTTTTGTTACTAATTATGTAGGTAATATGAATTACAGAAACTAAGTAAAAATGAGTTTTGAACTATGTTATGTGGAAAATTGTTATGCTACCAAACAAAGAACAAAACCAATATGCGCATTCAAATATTTCTGAATCGGTTAGAAATCTCTAGCTAACCACTGATTTGAATTTTAATTTTAGGATAATTTGATTTGGTAGAACTTTAATTTATCAAATTATTTAGAAATATAATCCCACCGTCGTTTGGAGGTGTGAAACGTTATTAAACAAAATTGATATGAATTCAGAAAATCGTGCGTTTTCATATTCCTTTTTCTTGTCGTGTAGCTTTTACCTATAAATTAATATCAACGCGTCCAAAGCAAATATATAAGATCAGTCACAATCATAACCCGTTAGTTCGAGCTTTAATTAAATTATTGTAACAGTATATTAATAATTCTTAATGGTTTGAGCTTTCAATTTTCAAATAAGAAACAAATTCAGTATAACACATCCATTTAAAATGTAACCGAGTTTGTAAAAGCAAACTTCCCAATTATCACATTACGACCTTATAAAATATTTATCAACATTCACAATGTCTTTCTTTACACAGAGATGGAACGTCGGTACGCGTAACCGCAAACGGACTAGAAAAACAACCTGGTATTTTCATATCGCGGCTTGTGCCTGGTGGCCTTGCTGAAAGTACTGGACTTTTAGCAGTCAATGATGAGGTTATAGAAGTAAATGGTATTGAAGTGGCTGGTAAAACGCTGGATCAGGTGCGATTTAATGACAATTCCCAATGTATTGTACTCATTAATAAAACTTTATTTTAATATTTTTAGGTCACCGATATGATGGTGGCAAATAGTTCCAATTTAATAATTACCGTAAAGCCGGCAAACCAACGTACGCTTACCTCGCCACGGCGCGGCTCATTCTCGCGCACAAGTCAACTATCGAGTGGTTCACATCATACTAATCAGACTAATACATCTGATGAGAATGAACAAGACGAGCAAGATGAAATTGTTGATCTGACTGGTGTAACACTCGATGATCACAACAATGTTACTTCACAGCAACATCAGCAACAGTCAACGGTGCCCTCACCGGCATTGATTATCACGTCACAACATCACCAGACGTCATCAACAGCTTCTACAGTTGTAGGTGGTGGCGAGTCCAAAGATGGCATACTACATCTTTGAATGGAATAAGAGAAGCGGCAAATCAATATTGAGAATGGAATGAAAAGATCGAGATATTTAGGCGAGGGCAAATGTAACTTTCGAAAATCGAACAAAGTAGAAGTGCGAAGTATATATATATATACAATATTGCATATATATATATACAATTTGAAAAAGTTTTCAAGTCTACAAAAATCTAAACAATCTTAGGCATAAAAGAGAAAAGACATATACACACAAATTTTCATGTTTCATGTTTTATTTTTTATTTCTACATTCCAAACTAGTACTATTTAATTATAAATGAATGTGTAAAGTGAAAAGTTATTTATGCGATTGAACAGATTGTTACGAGTTAATGTTCAAAAACTATGCCCGTTGTCGCGATTTAACTACACAAACTGTATTATTAGGCACATATACACATAGTTACATACATACATATCTGCATAGATGCCAGAAAAACGTGTGTTGTTAATATTTTTAATCATGTTTTATTGTAGTTGTCTTCTTACTTATTATACACATACATTTAAATTTAGTGTTAAATTGTCAGTTTGTTTTCATTGTGCTATTTCATACAATTCTTTGAATTTAAATATACATACATATGTATTATCTGACAGTGTACGTTATGAAGCTCCTTAAAACTTCACATTCCGAAAAGAAATTTGTGATTTTATGTAATTCGTGTCAAAATTTTCCTTGTATTGTATTATGATGCCTTTTTGGAACGCAACATGTTTGCTGTACAATGTATTTCATGAAATTCTTGAACATACATAATTATTTTTTAGTAAACAAAGCTAAGTAAAAAACTTATATATATGATTTTCAGCAAGTTTCAGTAAATATACCGAAATTATCAAGGCAAACAAGATCCAATTTAATTAACTGTCAGCGTCAATTATACTTATTGACTTGATATTTGATTTGAGTGTTAGATTTATTAAAATTGTTTACACATACACAATTCATACCACGATGTTGTTATGAAAAAATTTCGTGAAAATGAGATTTCCTATATTACTTGAAATTAGTTCTCTTGGAGCGTATTAACCAAATTTTTACACATAAATTTATCACTAGAAAAATATTTCATCAGTGCACAGTATAGGAACGTCTGATAATAAAAAAAGGAAATATAAGCAATTATTCCGTAATAATTAATTGTACAACTCCGTAAAAAATTTGCTCAAGCTAAAGTTTTTTATTTATTTTACACGAATTTAGAGATATCATTTTAAATTCACCAAAGAGTTGGTAATTTCAAAAAATTCTTCGCTCACTTAAAAATCAAATGGCCTTTAAAAAATAACTAAATTATATTAATAGCAATTAGAAAGTCAAGCAAAGCAAAAACAGTAAAGTAAAACATCAACTTGCATGTGTCTTATAGCCTTTTAGTGAACTAAAGTACTTATACAATACTATACGTCCTATATACACACATACCAGTAAATAACAATTAAGACAGTTCGATCCTATTTTACGCTCGTCCATTAGTGGTTAAATACAACTTTCTACTTTTTTCTACTATTGAACTGGAAAAATTGTAAAATAACTTAGAGCAAATAAAATAGAAACCACTCGAAAGACTTGTCAATTTATGCCTTCATATGTAATGGATTTTATAGCAAAGTAACACACAAAATGACGAAATAGAAAAGACCAGAGATTTAGATATGAGAATTTTAAGCAATATTTAAAAAAGCTTATGCTGATTTGAATTAGAAAATAAATTTTTAAGCTACATATTATTGTAATTGTCAAAACCGATTGAGAGTAAAAAAGTAATTTTGTGAAATAAACACATTTTATACATGCCTACATACATATTATATAGTTCTACAATATGCATTATTGCAAGCGGTAGGATTGTTTTTTGTTTAATAAAGCCCACGGGGACAAAAAGTATTGACACTAAAGTCTATTGGTGTTTTAATAATAGAGTTGTAGGTGGTCAACTAAAGCGTTTTTAAATAATAGGTGTTATTTTGATATTCTAAGAAAAACGCTATTTTTAATATAAATGATCGGATGTTTATTTCATTATAAAGAGGAAGGTATGCCGTTAATAGTGGAAAATAACATCAGGCAAATGTTCACCACGATCACGCTTACAGGAGAATATCCTTTTCATGAAATTTTCCATAACCAATTTGCAAAGTGGCAGCCTCATGAATTCCAGCTTTGAGGTCTTGAATTGATCCTGGGCTGTTTTCGTAGACCTTCTCTTTCACGTGGCCCCAAAGAAAAAAATCTCGTAAAAGATCAATGGTTTCGTTGCTTGTGTGGTACGTAGCGCCGTCTTCTTGAAAATAAACGTTGTCCAGATCAATACCATCCAATTCTGGCCATAAAAAGTCGTTAATCATCTCTATCGCAATCCATTCACATGTAACACCTGTTATTGGAAAACCCTATATTTTCGGGTTACAACATATAAAGCTGTATCTAAAATAAAAGCAGTGCCTATGCCAACTATATTCAATCCCAATTTTCTAGCATGTAAAAACATGTACACAGTGCAATCTTCGAACGGTGCTTCTAATAGGATTCCCCAAGTAATATATGAAGCATAATCTTGAGGTAGTTGCTATGAAAGTATTTTTACACATTCATTTCTGTGCGAGACTTGCTTCTGTGCTGTTCAAAAAATAGGAGTGTGAGTTAGAAACTATTACAAAAAATTTGTTATTTAACATTTATGTAGAAAACTGAAAAGTAAGTATAAAAGAAACAAATTAGATAAGAATAATTAAGATTTAAGCACTTCCTCTTGTTTTTAATTTCTAATAATGAGTCAAGAAAAACACAGCAGCGAAGAATAACTAAAAACAGTAAAACATATAGAGAAATAAAGGAAGTACTCGTGTGTTCTAATCAAGTGATAGCAAACGCCCTGTCGTATAAAGATACACCCGGAAAATGTGGTCACACGTAAAATAACCAGAGAAGACAGCGTCATCTGAGAATTAAAAAAACGTCTAGATCATAATGTAAGCGACATAACAGTTCGGAAACATTTGTTGGAGCTCAAATTAGTGCCTTTGTTGACTAAACAGGGCGTTGCGGCTCGCTTAAAATTTGCGAAAGCACACGTAAATTGGCCAAAGCAAAAATGGAGAAATATTTTGTAGCCGGATGAAACTAAGATTGTTCTAGTTGGAGGAACTGAGTCTAGGCAGTATGTCCGTTGTCCGCGAAATGCTGAATATAATCCCCAATACACGGGCAAGACAGTTATTGTTGTTGTAGCAGCATAAACATTTCCCGTGCATATACGAGGAATGCTGCTGAAGTGACAGTCCTTGGTCGGATATAAATCCGGGTCGTTCCGGTAACGTAGAGCCGACTGTCGGGGGAACGACGGGCAAGACAGTAGAATATGGCGGTACGAAAGTGATGGTAAGGGGAGGTTTTTTCTAATAGTGCCGTTGAGACAATCCACTTGATAAAAGAAAAATGGATCAGCAGGTGTATTTGGGAATTTTAGAAAATGTAGTGTTAGCAATCGCAAAATGGAATATGCCATTCACGTTGTTCTCCAGCAAGATAACGACCTAAAATACACAAGTAAATTTGCCAAGGAGTGGTCACGAGGCAAGGGAGTTGAGGTCATGTCGTGGCTTGCTCAGTCGCCTGACCTCAACCCTATACAAAATCTATGGATGGATATCAAGAGTGTTGCTGATCGTAGACCTACAAGATCAACGACAGATCTATGGAACACAATCTAGGAAGCATGGATTCCATGCCACGCAGATGCGCAGCAGTAATAAAAAATAAATAACAAATAACTAACTTGTGTTACACTCCTATTATTTTTAACAGTGAATTATTGAGTTTTTATATTCAAATAATATTAATAAATAAAAAATAGTAAAAAAAAACTAAAAAACACGCTTTTATTGCTAATCGAACTAAAAAGTAAAAAATAAATTTTAATGACAAAGGGACCTATAATAAAGTATTAGCAAATCGAACGATCAGTCATAGTCAACTACCTCTGAACAGAATTATAACAAAAATTAAGATACAAATAGAGTAATTCAAATTAGAGTTAAAAGCAATACACTGACAGAGCTTGTATCGCTGCTACAACAACAACCACAACAGCAACACATCCATAAATTTTTAATAAAATTATTTAAATGTTGCTAATTTTATTTCAACTTGTGTAAATATTATCACAAGCATATACATTTCTAAACGCTTTCTGCTAAAAGCTTCAATAGAAATTCTTAAAACCAAGAGCTAATTTTAAATGAACTTAGCGCAAGACATTAGGAGAGAGCTACTCCTGATAGGACAGTGATAAATATCAAGCTACTGTAGTTTCGCTCTTGATCCTAACTTCTTTAACATTTGCATATAGATTTCGTTTAGGTCGAATCTTAATCTAAACAGCATTTCCACGGTAGTAGGGTCTGCGTTACCAGAACGACCGAATATTTATTCCGTTAAGTTCTGGCAATTAGTAAATGTTTTATGATACTAGAACAGAAATAGGGGTTATTATTATTAATATTATGGAAATATTATTTTTATTATAATTATTATTATATCGGAGGGATTGTTTTAGTGGTCACCCACTCAACCAATAAACGACGGTCGCTGTATATACGAAGGCATTTTGTGCCCTACCTCACTCACAAAAAAAAAAATTGCATCACTAATCGCATAGAAAACCAACCAGCTTTAAACGGTAAAGCTTATAAATCGCAGTACTAGCACTCCAAATTATATAGCGAAATTTGTACATAAACTAAATAAATTATGTTGAAAGCACCTTGCCCATTCTTATGCAATATATAAATTACTGATAATAAGTTCTTGTAATTTGGTTGTGTTTGCGAATGTTTTTAATTAGCTTGAAGCTGAAAAAATAAATAATTTCGAATGCACTAATGAGCGAGCATCCGATAAAAATTCCAATAATTCCTCCAATATTTGCTGTAGAGTAAAAGGAAGAAATGATTAAATTTTTAAAGTTGCCATTTTAAGCTGAATATGACTTACATAACATTTGGTACCAATTGTAGAGTGACCGTTTCGAATATTGCGTAGCGTACATGGTGTCAAAAAAAATTTTTACAAGGCTAAGGTCATCCGAGCTTTTGATAAGTGCTTCTCTGTAAACAAATACTTATTAAAAGTAGATGAGTCCACATATGTATATCTTAGTTTACACTCTTGCAAAGACTTACTTACAAAGCGTCATAAGAATAACTAAATTTATCGGAACTATTTCGTTCCTTTCCGATTAATTTCAGAATTTTCGTATTCGCTGGTATTAAAAATGCGTCCGAAATTCGGGTTACTAGTTTACGAAAAGAGTAAGAATTATATTCGCATACAGGTAAGCAATTTGGACAATCGAGTGATTGCCATGACACAGGCTGATCGGTAGCAGGTGCAAGAAGACTATATGTGTTCAAAGTAACTGCAAAAATACCAAGAAAATGCATAATTAT
>JAYXIM010051435.1:0-87408 GCA_037575425.1 Anastrepha fraterculus | reverse complement strand
TTTAAAAGTTTGTACAAATATTTGTACAAATATTGGGGTGTAGAGCAGATCGCCTCCGCGTGGTGCACCCTGGGTAGCGCTAAATGATCTGCGGCCTCAACGGCCTCCTGAACGATGACGACCCCCCTCGCTTTTTCGGATTTGGACAAATTCTTTTCACTACTTCTTTCGACTTTTTCTGACCCCTGTGCTGGTAGTCGCGGCATTCTGTCACCTGAGTATGCTGAGGTGAAACTCAGCAGAAATGGCTGATGGGCTAATGGCGTGACTGCCCCCGTCCCGTTAAAACCCTGGCAGGCCTCGGAGCACGTTCCAAATCCGTAGCCATTGGGTTGGCGGTGTAGGTGCGGTTGAGACGACTCCCGTCTTTGTGTCCGGTCTGGCTCTGAACGCATGCCCCATAAGGACATGCGTCAACCCTCGCATGGCCTCCCTGCTATGGCACAGACAACCATGGGACCATTTAAGGACGACTACACACTACGGGTTTGGATAGCGGCTTCGAGTGGGGACCCAACAACAACAACAATGAACAATAACAATAACAATAACAAGAACAGAACCACAACAACAACAAACAACAACACAATAACCCTGCAGAAAGCTTCAGGGGGTAGCGGGAGTTCGGAACCGAACTCCAAAACCACCTCGCTCAGGACTGGAGGAGGGAAATCACCTCCCAAAAAACCTACGCCCCGGGGGGTAGTCTCTAGTGGGGGTAAGTCGTCGGAATCGACGAGTAGGGCAGTGACCAAGGGGGACACCGGGGGAAAGTCGGAACCGACTTTCTCCATAAATTCGGGGGTTAAAGGTGGGAACCCACCTTTAATAGGTAGCGGATCACAGACGGAACCGTCTTCGACTCCTGGAGCAGTGGCGCTGGATGGGGTAGCCAGCACCAGCAAAGGGCTTTCACCTAGCTTTCCGGGGACTTCGGGGGTACCTCTTCGAGGACCCTCCGTTAAGCCTAAACGGCAGCCTGGCCAGAGTAAGCGGTCCTTCTCTGACCTTCGTATGGCTACCAGGATCCAGAATGACCCTCAGTTATCTGAGAGGCATTCTCAGACGCTCGAGTGGGCCAGGAAGGTGGTCAGAGGAGCAGAGGAGGGCAGCGGAAAGGGAGTGGAAGCGAGCGCTCCACACCCGGGCTCGGGAGTAAAAAGGCAACGCTCCCAGGAGGAGGACGTCTCCAAAGAGAAGAGACCCAAGATTGGTGGCGGCCCACCAAAATCGTTTAGCGAAGTCGCTAAGCAGGCGGGCTCCATCATTCTCGGGGTGATGGACAGCGGTAGAGGAGACGGCGCTATCTCTAGGGAGGAGTGGAAGAGGGTAGCGTCCGCCATCTCTGCCGTATTCATGAAGGTGGTGAGGGAAAACCCTGGACCACCTCCAAGCTGTGAAAGTGCCGGATGGCACTACGGTTCCTACAAGAGAATCGTCTGCGCTGACGAACGGTCAGCCTCGATGTACAGGGCGGCAGTAGCCTTGGTGGGAGAGGTTTGGGAGGGAGCCAAGCTGAAGGTCGTGGACAGAAGGGATCTACCTGTGCGTCCGCGAGCACGTGTCTGGCTCCCCTCCGAACCCTCTGCTTCGAAGGAGATGGAGGAAATCCTCCGCTACTGTAACCCCAAACTTCCCACGCACAACTGGAGGGTGGTTAAGGTGGAGAAGACTGAGGGATCCTATCGGCAAGCGCTGATTCTGCTGAATGCAAAGTCTCTCAGTCCTCTTGCTGAAGCAAAGGGGGTCATCAACTATGGCTTCGAGAAGGTAGTCCTTTAGGGCTACCAAACCGATGCCAGAGGAGATGCCCCCGCACATCCGGAGGTGCTGGGAGAAGCAAGGCCCACAGTAGAGGAAGCTCCTGTGGACATGTAGGTAGATTCCGTCACGTCGGAGGGTGACAATGCTGATGACGTCCGCTCTTTACCGGGGTCCGTCATAAGCATCGGGTCGTTCTTCGACAGGGCGGAGCAGGAGAGGCTTCTGGCCTCGGAGAGCGAGGACGCCGTCATTGGGGTGATGGAGAGGATCTTAGTGGATGAATATTCTTTAGATAAGTCTTCAGCACTCTAAGGCGGCGTCCGCCAACCTACTTATCCACCTTGAGCAAGGTGGCGCTGATATAGTCCTGATCCAGGAGCCGTGGCTGAGCAGCAACGGCATTTCTGGGCTCATGACGAAAAGCTGCAAACTGGTGGCGTATAGCAGGACAGGTAAGCCAAGATCTTGTATACTCATCAGGAAGAAACTTAACGCATTTATTTTGCCTAATTTCAGCAATGAAGGTATTGTGACGGTGAGTCTGGAGGGCCCTGTTGAAATGCTATGGCTTATGTCCGTCTATATGGCACATGACGACGAGGTGGCACCACCTGCGGCGCTCCTAACGGGAACCCTGGCTGAACCTAGGCACTGACGCAAACTCCCATCACACCTGCTGGGGAAGTTCAAACATCAATGCACGAGGTGAGTCACTTTTTGATTATATTTTAAACGAGGACTTGTTTATATGTAACAGGGGTAAGGACCCCACTTTTATTACCGCAGCCAGAGAAGAGGTGCTTGACCTTACTCTGGCTTCTTCCTCACTGATAAACCGAATCTCCGATTGGAGGGTGCTAAACACTCATTCCTTCTCGGACCATAGGTACATTCAGTTCTCTCTCACTCAAACTCGTCCAATAAGATCCCCCTACAGGAACCTGAGGAGGACGGACTGGGATGCATATTATAGAAATTTGCTGAGCTTACTCCCCAAGGCACCGGGAGGAAATCTAGATCTATCGGAAGAAACGATCGACGAACTGGTGGAAACTTTCACCTCAGCTTGCAACACGGCCTTGGAAACTTCTTGTCCAATAACAGTTTTTCCCAGGAAGGAAAAACCGCCCTGGTGGACAACGGAGCTATCTGAGCTTAGGGCCTCATGCAGACGCCTTTTTAACAGGGCTAAAAGAATTAGGTCTCCCTCGGGATGGGAGCTGTATAAAGCAGGGCTAGGAATATACAAGTCCGAAATTAGGAAGGCTAAGAAGGACTCCTGGAGAAGCTTCTGCGAAAGCGTAGAGGGCTGCCATGAGTCCTCCAGGTTTAGACGAGTACTCACGAAGAGTTCCGCTCCCTTGGGGTACCTAAGAGACGAATCGGGGCGTTGGGCGATGAGCGGCGAGGAGTCACTGAAGTTACTTCTCGACGCCCATTTTCCGACGAGCCCAGCACCTAGCAGCACCGGCCTGGATAGCATTTCAACTTGCATTCCGGACCGGGGCTGGTTGCTGGATAAGCGTCGCCTGGCTTGGGCCATTGACTCCTTTAAGCCCTTCAAATCTCCTGGTCCTGACGGCATCATTCCTGCCCAACTACAGAAATCTGTGGAGGTATCATGCCGTTGGTTGAGCCCCATCTATGCGAGCTGCGTAGCCAGGGGCTACATACCAAGATCATGGAGGGCCGTGAGGGTTGTCTTTATACCCAAGGCAGGTAAGAGCTCGCACGTCTCCCCTAAGGACTTCAGACCAATTAGTCTCTCATCTTTCTTACTGAAAACCCTTGAGAGACTGATTGACCTGCACATAAGAAGCGAAATTCCTCGGGGTCGACTGTCGCATACTCAACATGCTTATTGCAAGGGTAGATCGGTGGAATCTGCCCTACATACAATCGTGGAAGAAATCGAAGAGTCTCTTCTTCAGAAGGAGTTTGCGGTAGGCGCCTTCCTCGACATCGAGGGGGCTTTTAACAACGTCCTTCCGGAGGCAATTACCAGGTCTCTAGGTAAACTAGGGGTCGAAACCGACCTTATAAGACTTATCCACAAAATGCTTAGCGACAGAACTGTCACGGCAGAGTGGGGCGGTATCTCCATCCACCGGCAGGTGAGTAGAGGCACTCCGCAAGGTGGGGTTCTCTCACCATTCCTCTGGGTTGTTGTTCTTAATGATCTGTTGGAGGAGCTGGTGAAAGGAGGCTGCAGGGTAATTGCCTACGCGGATGACGTGGCACTAATTGTTAGAGGAAAATTTTTGGATACTCTGTACAACTTGATGCAGGGATATCTGAATGCAGTTGTTAGATGGGCAACGGATTGTGGCCTGTCGGTGAATCCTCTTAAGACGGAGCTCGTCCTATTTACGAGGAAATATAAAATACCCAGAGCTCAACTTCCCTCAATAGGGGGCGCTCCTCTGATGCTTTCTGACAAGGTGAAGTACCTTGGTATTATCCTTGACAGCAAGCTTACATGGAAGCCCAATATTGAGGAAAGGGTGAGAAAGGCAACAATCGCCTTGTATGGGTGCAAGGGCGCAATTGGCAAAAGATGGGGCCTCTCGCCTCGAGTTGTTTTCTGGCTGTATAATACCATTGTAAAGCCTATCTTGTTATATGGAGTCATAGTCTGGTGGAACTCACTAGAGAAGACGACATTGGTGAAGAAGCTGGAAAGAGTTCAGAGGTCGGCACTCATTGGAATCAGTGGGGCGCTTCGAACGACTCCTACTCTGGCGCTCAACGCAATGTTAAATGTGGTACCCGTAGATATCGCAGGCAGAACTGCCGCAACACGTACCGCAATCAGACTGAGGGGCTGGAGCTATAAGCTCAATCTCCCTTATGGGCACTCAAGCATCCTTAGAAACTTTGAGTTCATCCCTCTGTCAACAGACCAGTGTATACCCTCATTTAGTCCGACCGGAACATTCATCACTCTCATCCCGTCAAGGGAAGAGTGGACGGGGGGCTACACTTGGGGGCAGGGCCTGGTGAACTTGTTCACGGATGGATCGAAGTTGGAAGGAAAGGTTGGCGGAGGAGTCTTCTGCGAAGGGCTCCCCATCAGACTAAAATTCAGGTTACCGGACCACTGCAGTGTGTTCCAGGCAGAGGTAGCCGCAATCAAGGAGGCAGCTGACTGGCTGCTCAAATGTGTACTAACAGTCAAGAAGGTAAATATTTACTCCGATAGCCAAGCGGCAATAAGGGCCCTCGGGTCTATGACGGTGCATTCGGAATTGGTCAAGGAATGCTTGACCTCACTTTCGACTGCGTCCGAATTCTTTGACATCAGCCTCATCTGGGTTCCCGGTCACAGCGACATTGCGGGAAACTGTGAGGCGGATGAGCTGGCTAGACAAGGGACATGTGAGGTGATTTCCCCGCGGAGGGAGAAAATTGGAATCCCCCTGACTACCTGCGGTCTGCTCCTGGAAAGATGGGCATCGCGCAAACTCAGCGAGCGCTGGGAAAATGCACAAACGTGCAAAGTCGCGAAATCCTTCTGGCCACGTGTGGACCGAAGGCGCTCGGGTGAGCTTCTGAGGCTGACAAAATATCAGCTCTCCAATCTAGTGGGTTCTCTCACAGGACACAATGCGCGAGGAATGCATGCTGTGAGACTTGGAATCATCTCGAGTCCTTTCTGTGCTGGATGCATGGAGGATGAGGTGGAATCATCTCAGCACCTTCTCCTTAGCTGCCCTGCCCTGGCGGGGCTAAGATTCAGGCATCTTGGCTCTTATTTCTTTGCCACGCCTGCTGAGATAGCTGGCGCTGACATTAAAAATCTGATGAGTTTCATCAGCAGCATTAAGCGGTTGACGCAAACATAGTCATCGTTCATAATCCGCACGCTCCTAACCTTCCCATCACCACCTCTCCCCGCCCTCTCCCTGCACCTTATCGGTCCTTCCCCTCTCCTCACTTCCTTGAAAATGGTATCACAAAGGACGAATTTCTCTTCGTCCAAGTGTGCCCCACTCCCTGGGCAACCATACTAACCTAACCTAACCTAACCTTGTACAAATATTGAAATGAGATTTTCTTCTTATTAAAAAGATTATTGCAAACATTTTTTTAATATATTTATTGTTTTGTAATTTTTTTTTTTTTTTTGTACAAAGTTTTTAAAAAGTTTTACATTTTGATAATTTTTTTTTATTTTTAAAATATTATATTTCCTGGATTTTTTAAATTTTGTACAAAACTTTTAAAATTGGATTTGTAGAGGTTCTTATAAAAAGGTTTTATATTTCGACACTATATTTTTTAAATAATTTTTTTTTTTAATTTTGTACAATGATTGCAAAGATGGATTGGTAAAGGTTTCTATTAAAAAGTTTCTTATTTTTATAAAATTTTGTACAACATTTTTAAACGAGGACTTGTAGAGGTTCTTATTAAAAAGTTTTATGTTTTGATACAATTTTTTTTTTAATTCATTTTTTTGTAATTTCTTTTAATTGTGTTCAAAGTTTTATTTTTTGATATATATTTTTTTTTTGGAAAATTTTCTGTAATTTTTGAAAAGTTAGTACAAATTTTTAAACTTAGATTTGTAGGGATTCTTATTAAAAAGTTTAATATTTTGATAAATTTTTTAAGTCATAACTTTTTTTTAATACAGTAAAATTTTTTACAAATGTTTGAAACGAGAATGTGTAGAGGTTTTCATAAAAATGTTTCAAGTTTTGATAATAATTTTTTAAAAAATTTTTTTAATTTTCAAATTTTTAAAGTTTTTTTTTCCCATTTGTAGAAAGTTTTTGTTGTAGTCTATGTTCAAAGAAATAAAAAATTATAAAAAATAAACATATAGTAAAATTTGAATAAATCTTCTTCTTAATTGGCGCGATAACCGCTTACGCGATTTTGTCCAAGATTAACAAAGCGCGCCAGTCGTTTCTTTCTCGTGCTAACCGGTGCCAATTGGACACACCAAGTGAAGCCAAGTCCTTCTCTACCTGATCTTTCCAACGCAGAGGAGGCCGCCCTCTTCCTCTACTACCACCAGCTGGTACCGCATCGAATACTTTCAAAGCCGGAGCGTTTGTATCCATTCGGACGACATGATCCAGCCAACGAAGCCGCTGGATCTTTATTCGCTGCGCTATGTCTATGTCGTCGTAAAGCTCATACAGCTCATCGTTACATCGTCTGCGATATTCGCCGTTGCCAACGTGCAAAGGTCCAAAAATCTTACGCAGAATCTTTCTCTCGAACACTCCAAGCGTCGCTTCATCGAATGTTGTCATCGTCCAAGCTTCTGCGCCATACGTTAGGACGGGCATGATGAGAGTCTTGTAGAGTGTTAGTTTTGTTCGTCGAGAGAGGACTTTACTGCTCAGTTGCCTTCTTAGTCCAAAGTAGCACTTGTTGGCAAGAGAGATTCTAGGTTGGATTTTGAATAAATAGTAAAATAAAAATTGCAATATGACGCACTGCTATTTTTGTGAACACTGGTGTATATAACCAGCGCACAAAAAACCATCAGCGCAATATCACAAACATATCGAACATAGTGTAGCTTAATTAAAAAATCGTGATCAGTTCGATGTAGGTATGTATGTATGCACGTACTCGTATATACTTGGCAGTGTGGAAAATTGATAGTCGCCTAGATTTGCCTCCGAACTAACTGCCGAAGAGTGGTCATTTATTTGTTGTTGTTGGTTTTTTGCTTAGCTAGCGGTTTTTGATTTACTGTTAACTCTATGTTTGTTAGCCACATTGCCACATTTTGTTGAATTGAGCATTGGCAACTGCGGATTTTGTGTGTCTTGCTGCTGAATAGGCCGCCGCTAGCAATTTTATAACTGTTATTTCTTTGCTTTTCAAGCTCGCCAGTATTAATTGCAAAAATATGATAGCTAGCAGAAAACGAAAGCTGCACAAAGATATTTATTATATGTAGGTAAGCATATATTTATAGGGGAAACAGTGATATGTAGGTGTACAGTGAGGGACTTAATGGCAATTTGGAAATAATGAAAAATGTGAACAATCAATACAAATGTTGAGGTTAAGAAAAAAAAATGTGTAAAAGTATGTAGCAACAAAAACAAAACAAAAAAACAGTAGCATGTCGGCAAAAGTTGTGGTAGATTTGTAGATTTACATCTACAAATGAATGGCAAATGAAATTCAAAAGCATCAATAAATATTAAAGTCCATCAGATATGTTCGAGAAATATGTATGTATGTATGTTAACATTTGCTTGCTAGCCTGCTACTTACTACCCACTGCCTGTATATTATATGTATTTGCTCAGCCAATACGCCACGCTATTTTCACTTTCCGTTTGCCTCTATGGACACTAAAAGCATCAAAAGTTGATGTAGCAGGCAAAGCAGGCAGCGAAGCGCAGCGGGTTGGCAAACATAAATCCACCAGCCATTCACAATCCATCCACCTTCAATCGCTGTTGAGCATACTTCTTTTGTTTTTGCTTATTCTACGTTTGATTTGTCTATGATCGCGCATCGCTACTGCAGCAGCTGCCACTGTGGCTGCGCTGGGGGCTTTCGCGCATGCGCAAATCATTTCAAACGCTTACACGCTCGGCGCACACACATCCGTCTATCTGAGCTTGTGCTTATGTAGAAATGCTGCCACTATGTAAGTGCGAATGCCGAGTTGTTGTGGCTGTTGTTTTACTTAAGTGATGCTGCGCTTGTTTGTCCATGTCTGTTTGTCTGCCTGCTGCCCATCTAGCTGTTCATCCGCATTGGCCTGCCAATCTTGCGTCTGCGAGCATCACAAATTAAGGTTAACCACGTTTTGCGTATCGAACAACTGAAAGTGCAATTAATTTTCCAACTTTTCGAGCTATGTTTGTTGTGAGCAAACCATTTTTATTTAATACTTTTTTCAAATGTGTATTTGCATTTGTTTGCACGTAAGTGGATTGCTGCCGATTGTGCGATTTTTAACAGCGGCCATTGAACGAAGTTGGGCAATTTTTGTGTATTTGCTGATATTTAACTTTTTGCCATTATTTATATTTCACTGAATTTTTTATAATTGTAGTTTGGAAATTTTTATTCAATTATGTATGTATGTAAATATGAATAATTAAACTTTTGTACATTAGGGTGCCCCACTATAAACACTAGCGGTTTTTCCACTTGTATTATTAAATGCATTATTTTTTCATACTTTATGCAAACAATTTCATAAAAATACTAAGATTTGTGTGAGCTAATCGATTTGAAAATATCTTTGAAGAAAATGTTGTGTTTTAACTAAATTAGTTTTTAAAAATTCTTTTTCAAAAAAACAAATCAGATGATAAAATCGTTTAGGCTTGGAAGATCCGCATAAAAATGGTAAAAAAATTTATCAACGGATTCCAAATGTGCTGATTCAAGGTGGTACAAAATTAGTCACCCTATCGGAGGACTTATAATTTTTGCAAATCATCAAATTTAACACCTCTGAACTAGCCAGCTGTAATGCAATGGGGCGCATTAAGGTCAAAATAATGATTTCCATTACCCAAAATTATTTTTTAATACTAATTCCTTTTGCTCTTAGTAAAAAAGCTACTCAAAAACGAAATCGGAAGATAAATTTTGCGCTACCTTGTATTTTATTAATGCAGCCAAAAAAAATTTTTTAAATATTAAGACTTACGTAAGCTGAACCGATTCAGAATACCTCCAAAATAAAGTTTTTTATAAAGGAAATTGGTTTTTAAAAATAAATTAAAAAAAAAATAAATTCAGATGATAAAAGAGCTTAAGCTGGAAAGATCTGCATACATTTTTTTTTTAATTAAAAAAAATTGAAATAATAATATTTGCGAAAAAAAGCTTGGGACGTAAATGGGTTAATTTTCCAAGAAATAAAAAGGAGTATCTTTCCAAAATACCTCAAAAGTCTAAATCGTTGCATGGTCTGTCAGAGTTATTCAGGTTTTGCTTAAGCCTACCCTCCGAAAAAAGTCTTAAAGTTAAAAAAAAATTTACACAATTTTTGCAGTTTTGTTGAGCCCTTTTAAAATCTTTAAAAAATCTAATTTATAAAAAACTCATTTTTTTAAGTATTTCAGTTAAACAAATTTTAATCATTTCTGTGCAGAGCTCTTAAGCATTTTTAAAATTTTTTAGAAAAAATATTTTCAAAAATAAATTTTATTTATGTATAAAAACCTTTACTTTTGGGCGAAGGTGTTCAACTAAATCTTAATACTTTCACGAAACATTTGGCGCAAGCCTTAATATATAACAAAATTTGCAATTCAGATTTTCCAACGAAGTACTTTTTTCTTTGTCATGTAGAGTAGTGCACCCTAATTTACAAACATACACTTATTTGCATGTAAATTCATAATAAAACCTCATCGTAGGAGGTGTGGCGCATTGGCGGTAATTTATTTTTTTATTTGCTGACCGTTGAGCTAAAAAAACACACTATTTGCCATAAATATTAAAAAATAAAAATTAAAAAACTGTTGAACCAATCTAGCTACAATAAAATAGCAACAAAACATACAGCAAAAAGGCTTTAAATGGTGGGCAGCTTGAAAAAACTTGTTGCCGCGCGTTAATTTACACGAAATTTCTACCAAAACTGGATGGAAATATTATATGAGTTTCAGTGGCAATGTTTACTTGTTGTTTTTTGTTTTTCTTTAGAATTTTTTATTTTGTTTTGCTTGGCGGCGGGTTTGTTTGCTATTCCAATAATTTATTAAAACTGTGAAATTTAGAGAAGGGCGTATAAAAAGAGGAACACTTTCGCGCAATTTTTTTTTAATTTAATTTTTTTCTAGTTTATTTTTATATCTTAAATTTGTATTTTTTTACAAAGCAGAAAAATTGTATTTGCACCAAGCAAAGGGTAAGATATTTCAAGTTAAAAATTATGATATCTACTTGTATTTACTTTTCAAAAAAAGTGAAAAAGTTCATATCTTTTCTTCCTCAAATTCGTGGCATAAAACTTTGCTGCAGAAATTTAAGTAGCAGTGTACGTTGCCTCACCTCGTAATATGTAAGCTAAGCACTCAGACAGAATTTTGCTAATTTTTGAACTGAATTAAGGAGCTGAATTGGGCCAAGAAGTAAATTGTCCTTTAAATGGTCGACAAGGCGCAATCACTGCCCACTCTCGAAACAGAAGATCTTCGATCTATTTATGTGCAAGCAAAGTAGGAATGAATCAATACCAGAGAACAGATAGCGAGAGATAAATCCAAATACAAGGTGCTACGCATAGTATACATTTACAGAATCCGACGCGCTACCTGAAAAATAGCTAATAAGATCAGCAAGGTAGACACGGCTTGCAAAAACTGCAAAATCGTCTTTGCAGCGAAAGTAGTGGTGGGCTAATCAGAGCCAGTGGATGAATACTGGATCCAATCCGCTAACTGGACTAGTTGGATATATTCTTGTAGGTATCCCTGTACAAAGTGATGACTGAGCTGATGTGTGCGACCTTCATGGTCATAGACTAGATGAGGTCCTACTTTCTTCAGTGGCAAGTATTATTTTATAGTCTCGGGAATCGGTTTGGGTTCATTGAATGTATGTACACTACTTCCTTTATATACAATACTTCCTTTATATATGTCACTATTTCATCCTTCACGCCTACCTTTATTTGATGCGAACTTTTGTTTATAATAATACTAGTTAGCGCATTGCGCAACTTAGTTCTCGTTGTTTATCACTAAATGCCGCCAGCAGTGTGTGCTAATCGATTCTAACATAAACTAAACGCCATAAACCAAGCTCAGACATATAGCAAACAAACTACTTCGACACATTAGTGATTTTCTTTTGGTGTCATAAACTTTTGGTTTTGTGAAAATGTCTGACTTTGTGCCGAATAATTGTCATTTGCGAGAAGTGTTGATTTTCCTTTTTCAGAGCTACAAAAAGATTATGGAGATGCTGCTTTAAGTGAAACAACGTGCCGAGATTGGTTCCGTCGCTTCAAAGACGGTGATTTTGATGTTGACCACCGGCCGCGTGAAGGCAGGCCAAAAATCTTCGAAGACGCTGAATTGGAGGCATTGCTCAATGAGAATCAGTGTTAAATGCAAGAAGAGCTTGCTTCAGTACTAGGAGTTACCCGCCAATCCATTTCCAAGTGATTGCATGCTTTGGGAACGATTCAGAAACAGGGGACTTGGATTCCTTGTGAGTTAAAAGCAAGGGATGTTGAACATCGTTTTTTCGCCTGTGAACAACTGCTCCAGCGGCAAAAAAGAAGGGTTTCTTCATCGCTTTGCAACAGGTGGTGAAAAATGGATTCATTACAGCAATCCAAAGAAAATAAAATCATGGGGACTGCCCGTCATGCTTCTACGCCGTCGCCTTGGTGGGACCAAGTTGGTGTTATTTATTATGAACTGTTAAAACCAAGCGAAACCATCACTGGGAATCGGTATCGACTTGAGTTGATGCGATTGAGCCGAGCACTGCGCGAGAAGCGGCCGCAATACGCGGAGAGGCATGGAAAAGTGATTCTACAGCATGACAACGCTCGGCCTCACGTTGTCAAACCCTTTAAAACGAGTTTGAAACGAGTTACGATTTTCCATTTCAGTGTTTCCAGGTACACTGAAATGGGAAATCGTACACCACCCGCCATGTTCTCCAGATATTGCGCAGTCCGATTATTACTTGTTCCAATCGATGGCAAATGGTCTAGCTGACCAGCAGTTCCATTCATATGAAGACAACAAAAAATGGCTTGATCCGTGGATAGCCTCAAAAGATGAACAGTTTTACCGCGATGGTATACGAGATCTACCAGAAAGATGGGAAAAAGTATATTATAATATAAACTAATAAAATTAATATATATGAAAAAAAGCGTAGCGCTAGCTTTGGAAGCTTTCGGCTGACCGGAGGCGAATTCATTTCAGAGTTCAGAATACGGTTAAGAGTAAGGAGGAATAGAGTACAGGGGAACGAAAATCAGCTGACCTATAGGTCGTAGTATAATCCTTAATATCAAAGCTTTATTTAGCAAACTATGTATCTACCTATTTAATCTATTCATCTATGAATAGTGCACTAGCATAACTCCCGAAGTTATAAAGGCACCACATGTTGACCATTTGCTTATTAATTTTTTAATTTTAATTATTTATTTTATAAAAATATACTTCAATCTATAATAAAGACCGGATTGTTTTTTCTTTTAATTTGAGTACGCAGTGCAAAGTTCAAGTTTGAAGTCGTTCAAAATTTTTGTAGATTTTTGATAAATTTTTCTCTCGAAACACCACATTTTCTTCATATAACGAATGCACGACTGTTTTCATATACTTTTTTTTTATACGAGTACAAGAATCATCATTTGTCGATTCAGGCTGCCCTTATATGAATTTCGTGGGCAAATGCATTGCACTCATTACCCATTTCAGGTAGACTAATCGTTGCCCTGCAAGTGAAAAATTGTAGCAATTTTTTCAAATGTCTTTGCAACCTATTGCATACCCATATATGGAAATTCTTCACAACTAACTCGTTGCCAAACCCTGAGTTCGTGCTAAAGACTGTGTGCCATCTTTTAATTAATACAAGTAAAGCAATAATTTGAAATTCAAAATGCCACAGTTCACCGTTACGTGGTACTCAGCTCGATTATAACGGCTATTCAAACATAGGTGATTTATTGTGTGCCACTCGTACTTCGTGCAGCATTGCGGATTAATTATAAAATAGAAATAGGTGCAATATGGGTACTTAAGCAATAACAACAACATGAAAGCAGCAATGGGAATTGCATGCGATACATGAGGAAGGAGTGCGCCACAAAACCAAAGAGAAGTGATTCGAAGCATAGCAGTTGTTTTCAATTTTAGTATTTCAATGATTTAAATGCATAAATATTTTTTGCGCCTAACTCTCTGGCCTGGCTCTTTATTGCTAGAATATTTAATTATTTTTCATATTTCGTGAAACAGTAGCTAAAAAAAATTGTAGCGGTAAAAAATATGAAAAAAATACAAAAAATGCATAAATACATTTAATGCAATGGCTATTTAATTAATTCAATGGTGGCTTTTGCGGATTCTTTTTAGATTTGCTGCATAAAGCTATATGTATGTATGTGTTCTTAACTGGTACCCTCTAGGGAAAAAATTAACCAGTAAAACAATTTCTGCTACAGAACAAGTACGATTTGGGCAACTGCGAGCATCCGAACCAAGTTTGAAAGCGTGATAGTATAGACTGTTTTCTTAGGCATTGGAATCTATATACATATGATTGAGGTATTGACTACGGTTTCTGACACAATAAGACACTGGCTTGAGTTGAGACTAGAAGATGATGAAGTCTGTTGAATACAAGTTCATATGTCCTATGTGAGTTAAAATAAAGCGTCAGTTATTAAATTTATAAATTGGTCCAAATGAAAAAGGAAAGGAATACGAAATAGTCAAAGTGAGAAATTGGTTATAAGCGCACCAGTGCCGACCCAGTTTCGAATTATCGGAAAAAGTGTGCAGCGGTGGATAGCTAACACCCACTTGGGACATCGCATTGCAAAATTCACCAGCTGCTTATATGTCAAAGAGAAGGAACGCGAAATAGACAAAATGATAAAATACTATTGGATGGACGCTGCTGGATAAGAAATAGTTGATTTCTGCGTTGCTTAGGTGCTAAAGGCATTCCATAGCGCAATAATAGTAACTTTTTTGTATTTTTTTATAAAATAAAAATTTTGTTTTTATAATTTTTTTTCTAACTTCATATCACCACACAATTTGTTGCTTTTTACTGTTTCTTTATATTCACAATAGAAAATATAATTTTGGGAACACGACCAGTCGTCCGAAAAGTTCGGGATTTGAAAATATATGTTAATATTCACGATTAATTTCAATAGAGGCGAAAATATTTAACGAAATTTACTTCATACTTTAATCCCGAAATTTCGGGATTTTGTACGGGATTAAAAATACATTATAACATTAGCCTAATGCATATGATAATAACAGAAAATATTCTATTTAAGCAAATCACGAAATTTCGGGATTGAGTATTCGGGATTACATAATCGAGATGGAGAATTTACGTTAGTATAGACTGGATATTTAAGCCAACTATTCACCGCTATTTGCTACATTTAAACTTTTTTGTTTTTGTAATTCAACCATTCCACTCCCTGCTTATTCATTGGGGCAGGAGCAATGGCATACTTGCCCAACTGACTCGTCTTCATGGCATTTGCAAATTATGATGGCTTATGTACTTATATACACACATTTAGTGGTGGTATTGCTATCGTAGTTTGCAAATTCTACCCTATCAGGTTATTTGCACTAAAATGTGAGCTGCCATATTGCATTTTAATTTTAAATATTTTTTTATGCTTTGCTTAAACCTTAGTTTTTCAGGTATTTAAATACAAGTTGAAAAAATGTGCTATATGAATTTGTTGAAGTACGCATTGGCTCTTCAACAGTGCGTATGGTCGCTGCATAAAAACTATAAACTTTTTCTGAAGGCAGCTTCAAACTGCGGCACAATATTTTAAATTAGAAATTTTTTATTTAAAAATTTTTTTTACACACTCAAGTGGTAATTTTTACCACATTTTCAATTGACTTGATTGTTTGTTTAAACAACTTTTTACTTCTCGCACGGGCGGACTTAAATGCCCCCTCAGTCTCGCTGCCAATATTTCTTAATTTGTAAGCCTCTACCAATTGCCACTGTTGCGTACTTCAATTACTTTTTATTATTATAATTATTTTTGCTTTTTTTAATATTGTGCTTAACAATTTTTGTTTAATGTTTACTCTACACCTTGAAGTGCCAAAACATGTGCAGCAAATGAAATAAAAGCCAAATTTATACCATCACAGTTACCCAAATTTCAGTACATTCATATGCCTGTGCGTACGTGTGTGTGCGTATTTATGTTTTTACTTATATTCACGCGCATAATTTGTGCATCCATAACGACGCCAACGGTCAGACAATAGGGAAACACTAACAATAAATCTAGCCGCTCTACCCCTTGACCTTCCTACGTTAATTGCTTCAACATAGTAATCGTGCCGCAACGTGTACTTGAGTTGATTGGTTGGATTTTTTGATTTGTGCACGCGTTTTGAGTGCTAAAAAGTCATTATAAGATACTTCAATTGACTGCTTCCATTTGGAATGGGAAAATATTTATGTTTGTATATGAATAGTTTTTTATCTTTATGAATTGCTCTTACGTGGCAAGCTTTGTTGTATCTAAGAAGCCAATCAATAGTTGCAAGTATGTTGCGTATACGCTGCGTTGGCTCAAGGACGCTAACATTAAAAACAAAAAATGCTATAGCTTATATTTTATAACTGTTCGTGTACCGTTTGACAGTAAATGTAATTTGTTGGTGGCGCGCTTTGTGTGATTTGTATTAAAATTTAATAGCTAATTGGCGGTTTTCCTTTTAGGCTCTGTTAATATACTCGTGGAAGTCAAAGTAAAATAAATAACAAAAAGTTCAAACCTTTTTTTATCGAATGCCTTTATGACCTTTTGCATATCCGCATACCTTAAATGGCTTACTGTTACTTGCAGTCGAGTTTTTATTATGTGAAAACTTTTAATGCGATCTATTCTCAATGCCAGCTGATAAATTTTTCTTTGAAAAAGTAATTATAATTTGCTGATGAATATAAATTTTAAAAGCAACGGGAATTTGCTGGGGTTTGAGATGCTTAGAAATACTGCAACTGTTTCAAAATTCACTTTTTTCCCGATTATCTTCTCTCGAACTTATTATGTAAGTGAAGTCACACTGCAGGAAACTGCTGGGCGGACGAGCTAACAAGAGAGGGTAATTGTAGAATGTGAGAATCAGGATTCCCTTGACTACCTGTGGTCTATTCTTGGAACGATGTAGTGAAAGGTGTATGAAAGCCTCCTGTCAACTGTACAAGTTGGAGGCACTCGAGGAAGTTTCACATGTTAACATAACCTCACCTCTTGAGTTTTGTGGATGCACGTACCGTACAGCACCTTCTCCTTTGCTGCGGGGCTAAGATTTGGGTATTTTACATTTGACTTCCTGGCTACGGCTACTGATAAATCACATAGAAGGCCTAGATTTTAGCCATGATCAGTAGTATGAAGTGGCCAACACAACTGTAACACAGTCATCAATATTAGATAGTATCTTCGTGGTTTTATAGCGATCTTTTTGGCAGGGTATATGGCCTGAAGGGAAAGTTGATGTGGTAACTTTGACATATAATTATTTACTGTGATTTATATTTCCTTCATTTGGAGACCGAAAACGTTGTACAGTTCCAGCTTATATCTTCTAAGTAAACTGCAGAGCGTAGCCTGTATTTCGATCACAGGGAGGATGTCGAATTATCCAACTGCTGCGATGGAATACCGTTTAAGGCTGACTCTTCGTCAGATCTTTATATAATCAACAAACTGGAAGAGTCTATAAATATCTGATAGCAGGTACCAGAAGCAACGTGTCAAGTAGGTGTTCTAGGAAGAATAGCAGAGATTGAAGGGATACCTAATTTCTGGTCCGCTGGCTAAAGAAATATACTTTGACAGGAAATTCCTATCAAAATTTTCAGTCCCTTTTTCTCACCCTAAATATATACATCAGTACACAGGTGATTGCTTCAAAGATGAACTAGGAAATAAACACAGGCATATAAGAACCTGATTTTAAGCTTCCCATTAAGATGGTGGTATGGCCTATTATGTTTTATGCAGAGACTTAAGTAATCTCAACTAGGGAAAACATTTCTGTTGTCACATTTTTAGGCAGCGGAGCGGCTGTAGAGTTTTCGTTTGAATAGAGTTTTCACAATTAAGCTAGTAAAAGAGTATTATGACAACTTTAAACTTCTGACAAAAACTATCAGAGTAATGCTGTATTGTGTAGCGAGCCGCTCCCAGATTGCCAAAAACGTTTCACCGTCAATCTAACAAGATAATAAACTTTTCCCTTGAGACCGGACTCATTTTGCGATCTTAGCTGGTCTATTGATTCGGTATAATAAGATCGGGATAAGTACCATGGAGTATTGGGACCTCAGACAAGCAACACTTTTGAACACCTCTTCAGTAAGAATATTATAAACCTGTTGACTGGTCCCGACATTAATAAAATTTCTCATAAGTTGCCACACCTTTTATAATTGACTGCACCCCATCATAAGCTTCTCCAAGATACAGTGTCAAGAATAATGATCCGCTGACTTCGCTGACTTTTCATATAAACGGATACCAGCGTTTCAGCCCTGCAAGTATTCGATGCGAGATCAGCTGCTGGGGATGGCAGTGGAAGAGGAGTAAATTTTCTGTGTTGCATGGGCAAGATGAACTCGGCCACTTGCCAGTTTGAGAACGATAGAGAAAACCGCTAACGCATTTTTTGGAGTCAGCTTAAATCGCTAAGATCTCTACCGGGCCTAATAAGAAGAAATGAATATAAAACTGAGAAATGTTTCTTCCACTTTGTTTAATATTATTTGTTTTAACAAAAGAAAATTATAGCATATGTATATATGATAATAAGAGTTCAAATATGTGAACTTCAAGAGCATGAAAATCAGCTAGTTGCGAAGACCTTTTTGTATTTCTATTTACTTATTTTTTTCAATTTCTGACACGTAATTAAACAAATGTGCAAACAATGCCAAACATAAGCGCCAACGCCAAAGCGAAGTCATAACAATGAAAATGCAATGGCCCCAAGTCATGACATGAACAATAACAACAACATTTATATTTGTGAATATGAAAGTATGTGAAGTGCGACCGGACGCCTTAACTTGTAGGAATGTCGCATGTAAGTTCAGTAAATATTATGGCATGCTTGCCTTTGCATTTTCGCTGCATTTGCTTACCAACGCTCGTGACTGCGCCTCTCCTATTGCAGTGCAAAATCAATAAAATGCACATTATGCACAATTTCAGGCAATTAAAAAGTGGCAAGCAAATTTTCGTTTTATTCTTATTCTCTTTTTTTTCTTGATGACCACTTTGGAATTTCAAAACAAGGAAATATTTAGGTAGCAAGTTAACACTCGTACCCGGCTGGTCTATGGCACTTGTGGGTAATAGTAAATGGATTCAAAAAATAAAGGCGACTCGTTGCTTAAACGTAACGAAATCAATCCATTTTTGAGGCAGCTGGTAAGTGGAGCTGAAAGATAGGAGCACAGCAGGTGGTGGTAGTGGTGACATAGGCAGTCATCCAAAACTTGACATTTTTTACAAATGGAACGGCAGATGGTAATTCATCATGGTGAAAAGAATTTAAAAAGTGTGGCCAACATAAGCCTGTTAACTGGCTCTCAGCGAATTTGAAGGAATCATCTACTTGGCTGGCGTCACCTGGATTGTGTTTGGGATGTACGAAAAAAATCCTCATAATCTACGCTGATATTACTTCTTTGCCATGTTTAACGAACCAGCTGATTGAACGAGCGTAAGAATACGCGTGAAATGAGCGGGCAGAATTCTGCTGCAAAATCCCCGATGTTTTCGAAGTTACTTTCACAAGTTTTACTTCAGAGGGCTAAACTTTCTGAGATATCATCTTTGGTTTTTTATGAGAAGCTTTTTCGTGTCAGTTATACACTCGAAGGCTTGCCACTGTTTGCTGAGACGCGATCGCTATTAGAAAAAACTTGCTCAATCCATTGGTGCTTCGTGCTCAGCGTTATGAACTTGTGCGCTACCGAATGGTTACGAATGGACCAATTCATTCAGCGGCCGCGGTATTAGTAACCTAAGAAAACCTATTCTTCCGAGTCGATATATGCGCTAAGATGAAAATAAAACTCAGTGGCGATTAAGTAAATATAGCGGAAACACTTTTGTAAGTTAAGAGGCTTTTTTTTCATTCCTATATATTTTTCTTCACCACCAACTTTTAAGAAAGTTTTATCAAAGTTATGTTGTAATAAATAATTTTCATAATCTATAACTATTTTTATTATCTTAAATATTGCTCGCAGCGGCATTGTTTAGGTTCTGAATATAGGTATTTCTTTTGTTGTGTTTTGTAGCAGCCAGGAGTGACTTACCGCTGAGCGCCTCTCCGTCCTTATGCTTGTGTGCTGCCGTGAGTTTAGTTGAATTTTTCCAATTTGTTTGCTTATCGTTACCGGAAAATAACTACATTACAAAAAAGAACAAAAAGTCATTGAAAAATCTCTGAAACAACAAGAAGTATAAGCAAACGTTTTAAGCCCAACGCTTTTTTGCTGACTACGGAATGTAGGCGTAATATGAATAAAATAACCAAATCTATTTGCTTCAAATTTTGGCACATTATTTAGGAAGTTTTGGTTCTGCCTTGGTACCTAAACCTTGAGGTTGGAGATTGGGCTTGCGTATACTTACGAAGGGCTGTACTGTACTATCGGCTTGCTTAGGCACACCATCTGCTCCACCCATGTTGGAGGGGTCAGCCTGGAGATATCAAGCTATTGTGGGTACGTGTGGATCGCTCACTAAATATTCCACCCCCCAATCAGCAAAAGCACTTGTCCACCGCACTTACTTGCAATGGTGGGACCAAACGATAGTTTAGCGCCCATTTCAGTGAGTAAATGTGGGCTTACTGCGCTATTCCAGGCTCTGGCACAGCGAATATCGTGGATCAGACGATCAGCAGGTATCATTCAGGAGTGGCTCCGATGAGAAAGGGAGGGAATGAAAACTAGGCGCATTGATGATAAATAAGCACACGAATTCAACAGTAGTGGATTTTACTGCAGGGCTGTAGGATTTCAAGCATGGAATTGTATGAATTGTATGTAGAAATATTAAGCATTCGTGATTATATCTGCCGCGGAAACACTTTTCATAAAAAACATTTAAATACATTAATAATTTTGGTTTTTTAATTTCTTATATTTAATTTAAATGTTTTAAAAATGTGATTTTATTCCCTTATTTTCACGGATTTTGGAAGAATAGCATTTCTACATCGAACCTGAAATTTCGGGATTATAATAAAAATTCTCCAAAGTTTCGGGACTGTCAAAAGTATGCTAATATTGACCTAATATGATGTTTCATAACGAAATATACTTTATTTATTAATCCCGAACTTTCGGGATTTCAAGAAAAAAATTTCCAATTTTCGGGATTGCCTATCCAGCATAACAATGACCTAATCTATAGTATTATTTTAAAACATGGCGCTTATTCTGACTAAACTACAATATGTACAGATATGAAATATATGGGTTGGTGTCGAAATTCTGTATGTACAAAATTCTAAAAACAAAATTCTGCTTTTTAAAATTCTGCTTTTTTAAAATTCTGCTTTCTAAAATTCTGCTTTCAAAATTCTGTATTACACAATTCTGTATTACAAAATTCTGTATTACAAATATAATGTTAACAATGTTAAAGAGGGAATGTAATTATTTAATTTATTATTATTATTATTTTTTATTATTATTCGAGATATTAAATAAAAAATAATAATAATAATAATAATAATTTTTTCTTCAGTTTCGATAGAATCCACAGTATTTTTGCGTAGAACTTCTTTCGCGTGGGCGGCCTTCGGCCGCGCTTCAAAAAAATAACCCTCATCAGACCAACTCCGGTTACGCAATCCACCGTATTTTTGCGTAGAACTCTTCTAAAAAAACGAACAGCTGAATTTTAAAAAAGCAGAATTTTAAAAAGCAGAATTCATTTTGCAATTTACAGAATTTCGTCACCCAGAATTTTGTAATACAGAATAATGACACGCACCCGAAATATATATCAAAAGAAAAGATTTGACGAGTATGTTTGAAAAAATCATAAAAATTAAATTGGTTCATTTATTAATGAGATATTCGTATGTAAAGTTATTAACATTTTCATATTGATCACAGCATGTCTATGCAAAGAGTAAAATTAATTTTGTGAGCGGGATTACGACACATACAAGAGCACTTATAAATGTGCATTTGGATTCTCAATAATTCTTTTGTTTTGTTCTCTTTACTAATAAATATGTATTCATGAACATAGTCCCAACGGGTGTTGCGAATTTTTTTCAAAATTTTGTTGTGATGGGAATAATTAGTATGAATTGACAATTGACTTGAAATTTGTCAATTCACTTAAAACAACGCTAACAGTGCAAATTAGAAAGAGTTTTGGACAGACGCAAAATGGAATTTATTTTAAGAAAAAAATACATCCATATTTAATTTTAAAATATGCCTAGAGGACGACCAACTGACATTGAAGACGATTTGATATGCGCACAAGCATTAAAAGATCAGCTTAATCGAGAACAAAAACACATTTTTGACGAAGTATGTATGTACGATAGTAAATGATGAGGGCATATCTGTTAAAGCTGTTTTTATTGATGGACCTGGTGGCTCTGGAAAAACATTTCTATATAAAACTCTTACTCACTATATTCGTGGTATTGGAGAAACAGTGATTACCGTAGCTCGGACAGGTATAGCTTCAATTTTGTTGCCAGGCGGGCGAACTGCTCACAGCGTTTTTAAATTTCCCATACCATTGACTGAATCGTCAGTTTCTTTGGTAAAACCAAACACTAAAGCTGGTCAGGCATTAAAGGCAGCAAAAGCTATTATTTGGGATAAAGCTAGCATGGTACCTGGCAGAGCTCTGTTGTGTTTAGATCGTCTTTTGCGCGATATTCACCAAAATTAGACGCCTTTTGGTGGGAAAATTATTATTCTGGGTGAAGACTTTAGGCAAGTTTTGCATGTGGTACCGAGAAGTACGCGAACTGGCATAGTTGGTGATTGTTTGTTCTTTGTGGAAATTTTTTAAATCATTTAAGCTCGCAATCAATATGCGTAGTCAAGAACCCGACTATTGTAATTTTCTTTTGCGCATAGGACAAGGCGAAGGGCAAGATGAAATAATTAAAAAAAAAATTACTGATTTAACTGAAAAAAAATTTAAAAATGTTATATGCATAAGTTCTTACATATTACATATGAATAAAAATATACACTTATCTAATCATCATAACTTTTAATATATAAAAGTGTCACGTATGCTGTTTACTTTCCGTGGGAAAAAAGCCCACCCGATTTTCGGGGGTTACATACTAGTATATACTATAATATTATAAAACAATATGCTGCTTGTACTAATTCCGAATATGCGATTTCGAAATTTCAGGCAAGAAAATTAGCCCTAATCAGGCGTACATCACTAGTAGGAACTGAAGCCTAGTGAGCTTCTCATGGGAACACTAATTGCCATTTTAGGTCTAAGTGAGATCATTGTTAGTAAACCAAATTAGTGGTTGGGATCTTATCAAGAATATAAGAATATGAAAAATCAGTTAAAAAAAATCTACTCTTCGGCTTGCTTGCATTGGGTATAAAAACAGGGCCAAACAAAAACCAATGCAATTTTACATGTTTGCATATTCATGTTGCTGCATCAAGCCATTTTCCGCAAATTTGCTCGCGTCTGATGTTGTTAAATTTCATAAATTAAACCAGAATTTTTATAGTTAAACTTAATAGGAATACAAACAAGGCAAGTAAACAGATTAGCATGCAAGCTTAACATTTGAGTTTGCTCATGAGCCGGCCTCGGTGAGCTTGAGAGGAGCGCACCAAACAGCAACCTTGGTGGCGGTGGCTAAGTAGTTTCAACTTTGATTTCTTTATATTGGCAATTAAGTGCACAATGCAAAAAATTGTGTGTGCTTTTTGTGTGTTGGTTTTCAAGTTGAGGCAACTCATGCACTTGTCGGTGGCTCCTCTACCTGCGGTCGCTGGCATCGCTTGTGCAACTCCTTTGCATGCCAGCGAAAGTCTTACATTTATAATTACACTCATGTAACTAATTGGGAAAAAAAGCAACCACTGCTGCGGTTCTCTTTGCTCAGCAGAACTGCAAACATTTTAAATTTATAAGGACAAAGAACGCTGATCTTGGATTAATGCTGGGAGTGGGTAAAATAATGTTTTCAATAAGCAAAGCAAACTTGAATGTAGCTGGGGTTGAAATCAAAGTAGTTAACTAAAACTTCGTCTGTGTACTTTATTAAAAGAAATCTAAAGAGGTGTACATTTTGTTTGTTTTTACCTAGGTTAAGTTAGGTTAGGTTTTATGACTGTCCCGCAGGCGGAATTTGCAGGCCACTAGGGAAAAGAAAAAAGGTAATAGAGAAAGGGGGCACATAATTCCAAATGACGATTAGGTATTCTGTTTGGAAACCACTAACCACTGCATGCTCATAAGAGAATTCTGTGAGTGGTTACTATGCATTCCTCATAGCTCCCAACACTAGTCACTTATATACAAAATGAGAGTGTAGAAATTGTCCAATTACCATCACAAATGAGAGTTGTTGCTTTGTTAGTCTTAGAACGAACTAAACGTCGAGCAACTTCCATATATTCGTCACCAACTCGGATATACTTCGATATACAGCGCCAGAAGTGCTAACAACCTCACTAGTCAATGCTTCCGTCCAGCGTTCTCTGATTTGACTGAGGCCCAGTTGTCTTAGTAAAGACCACAGGGAGCCAAAAAAAGGGAAACTTCTCAGTATTCCCTTGTCTAGCCAGATTATCTGTTGCATCTGACTTTGTACTCATATAAGCAGGATAACTAAGTATTCAGTTGAAGCTGCATGAGATCTCAGGCATCTCAGGCATGAGTAACACATTCTACTAAATTATAGGTTTTTCTTTGACTTTCTTCGATTGTGGTTTTCTTAATTATCGGAGGGTCAAGCTGGGCACGATTTTCAAAAAGTATAATCATGCGGCCGTCATACCCGAATGGGTTGGTGCGTGTTTACCATTCGGAATCACACGGATTCGAAACCTCTGAGCTTATTTCTGTCATGAAAAAGCTTCTCATAAAAATTATCTACCGTTCAGAGGCGGCATGAATCTGTAGGTCTCTCCGTTTATCACAAATTGCAGTAGGATCTCCGCCAAACATCCAAATTATATATTCAGAGTGCTCTCGACAGACATTTCTATGTTAACGGACCTATCCTAATTTATCATGCACTCGACCAGGGCCTGCTATTTCATTTGATTTGTATGGCATTATATAAAAATTCGAGAAAATGTGTTAAGCTGCTACATCAACATGAAGAAATTCTTTCATACAAACATCGGACAAGGGCTGTGAATTAAGTGGTTGTTTGCATTTAATACCATTCGGATATGCTCAGGTTTGATGCCCACTGCAGATATGAAATACGAAATGATAAAAAAAATTTTGTTACAAAAGTCAGCACGGGACCTTCTCTTGTAAATCGGTTAGATTTAGATCAAAATGAACGGTCACATTTTTGATTTGGTGAAAATTTTTTTTGTTTGTAATACATATTTTGGAAAAAACAGTGGAATGAAATATTTTGCATACTTTTCTAATAATTTTGAGAATTTTTTAATGTTTTACTTCCAGACACAATTTCAAAGCCTTATAACCTTTTTTAATCAATTTTGAAGCTAATGGACTGATTTTTGAAGGTAATTTTGATATAAATTGTAAACAAAGTCCTATTTTATAAGCAATTTAAAAATTTATGACGATTTCTTACCACTGCCTTCGCCTCGTAACAAGTTTTTAGTAGTGGAAACAATTTTAAGAAATTTATTTAAATATCTATATATATATATGTATAATTGGCGCCTACACCCTTTTTGGGTGTTCGGCCGAGCTCCTCCTCTTATTTGTGGTGTGCGTCTTGATGTTCTTCCACAAATGGAGGGACCTACAGTTCAAAGCCGACGCAAAATCCAAAATATGTAGATTAGATTTTGTAAAAATCAGACAAAATTTGCAGGAAAAAATTTTTTAAAATTTTGATCTTAACTATTTTCAAAAATTACAAAAAAAAACTTCGAGTACACTTCTTTCTTTTCGATACAGAGCCCATAGAAAGAAGTCCGCCAAATCAAAAATGTGCGTGCCAGAAAAACATTTCGTTTGCCAAAGAATACCCATATCTGCTAAGTAAAATTTTCTCATCCGAAACCATCTAGCGTTTAGAGGCAGCATTTAATTAAATTTATGCAATTAAAAAATAGTATGCACTTAATAGCAGCACAAACTGTTACAAATTCTCATTAAATTAGTTTACAATGGAAAGTCTGAGTGGAATCCGAGAGCGAAGGAAAAATTCCAAAAATCGCCAAAAAAAAGTGAAGGTACCACGTCGGTGCTTAATTAGCTCTTGCTTACAAGCGCTGATAAGCGGAAACGAACAATCGAATAGCATTGAAATATCAGTTGTCTATGCGCAGATACTCTTACAAGGGCATATCTGCTAGCAATGCATGGGAAATCAATCACTTTCACTAAAAGAGCTTCAAAATTGGGGTTAAGTGTAAATTTTCTTTGCTTTAATCTTTCTATTAGAAGACTGCTAATGGGTGTTGTTGGTGTGAAAAAATCACACTTTTCACTATTTCTAAGGTGTTATCACAACTTCGATGCATGCGGCACAATATAACACTTTCGAAAAGAAAAGATAAAAAATTAATAGCAGAAGTATAAACTAAACTCTAAATACACAAATAGTGTTCCCTGTCGCACTTGGACTAAGGAAAACTTTGATAAATGCTGCAGCAACGCAAACAAAAGACCATTTGAAATAAAATATTTAGAGAGGTTTATTAGAAAAGATAAAACAATAGAATAACACAATCGATGAAGAGTGTCTTCAACTTTTTTTTCAATTCGTACGTATGTTTATATTTCTTTTGTTTTTGTATTTGCTGTAGACTCTTATTCGATTTTAATGCAAATGCCGTAAAGTGCAAATTGATTGATAACAATAAACATATGGATGCATTTGTATTTGTTTTGCTTTGCTATGTTCTTGTTGTTGCTGTTCGAAACTTCTCCTCCACTGTCTGCGGTGTCAACAATAGTCTTAGACGCTTTTAGCTGCTCATTAGTTGCATTGCATACCATTAAATACTGAATGCACAATTGTTGTTGGTGTAGTCAAATTATTTCTGTATTTCTTTTTTTTTCTATTTTTCTTTTTTTTCTATTTTTCTTTTTCATCTATTAGCTTTTGCTTTGCAGGCGCGGCCGCATTTGTTGTTCGATTGTTGCGCTAACGGTTGGTGTGTTTCAAACGATTAATCACCGCGATAAGCGTTAAGATTTTGTTTAAGTGGCAGCCGCAACTAGGTAAAATGGTAAGCCATATGGTGGCGGCATGCGGCTTTGTTGACAAATGCCGGAATTGGGTTGAGAGTGCATATGTACAGGTGACGCAGCAGACAGCAGGTCAGACAGCTAGAGAAAAGGGGAAATGTTTACATGTGTTTGTCTGTTTGGCACGCAGACGAACAGTTACTGGTTCATAAGTGCATTGATTTTTGTTTCGAAATGAGGCTGTTGAATGCTTGAGATTGAGGACTTGTGTTTCGATTTTACGCATTACGCTAAAGTTTTAGGTGAGAGCTTGTATTTTAAGTTACAATTCTTCGATGTGTTTGTGAGAGAGAAATCATTTGATTTTGAAGGCGATTTGTTATCATATGATCCTATGATCATATGATTTGGGTGATGCGTCTTGCTTTAAAGGCATATTTTTCTAGTTTGTGGGCTACTAGTCATGAAAATGATGAACATTTGCCTAAATAGTTAGATAAAATATGGCTTGAATTGATATTTGTTGGCGCTTAAGTGATGGTCTGGTTTTGGAAGTGATATCATATCAAGTTATCACATGATTTGGGATATGGGATTAGTTTCTAAGTCATTTTTTTTTTACTTTTTATCCTACCAGTCCTTATAATATTGGACTTTTGATTATGTAATTTGATAGTAAGTAATGTAAGTTTATATTTGTTGACGCTTAAGTGATCATCTGGTTTTATAAGTGGTATCATATCATATGAACATATGATTTGGGTGATCTTTGTTCTTAAGATACAATATATGTACATATAATATATTTTCTTAGTTTGTGTGCTACTAGGTAGTCCTCATAAAACTGCGCATTTGCCTAAATGAGATGAAATATGTGCATATATATTGACACCTGAGTGATCAACTGATTCTGGTAGTGATATCACATCATATGATCTGAGTCCTGGTACTAAGCGTGGGAGATAAAGATCGTTTAACTTTGCAAGTGATTTCACAGAGTCCAAAATTTTAAAAAAATTTAATAACTGCAGACATTTCACCTTAAAAGCTCTTAAAAGCGTAATTAAAAAATCTCAAAATTATAATTTTTTTCTCAAAAAAATTTAATTTATTAAACACATTTTTCCTAAAAATTTTTTCTTGTCAAAGTAAGTTTTATTATTAGAACTTAAAAAAAATTTATCATAAAAGGAACTGTAGATATTTCACTTTAAAACTCTATTCCAAGACTTTCAGCATTGAATAAACTTAAAAAATATAATTTTTTCACACTATTTCCAAAAAAAGCTAATAAAAAAATATAATTTAACATTTTTTAAAATATAATTTTTTTATTTTAATTCAATTTTTTAAATTGTTATAAATTAAGCAGAATAAGCTTTACAATTTTTTTTACATTTTCCCAAAAAAAATGTAATAGAAAAATTGCAATAAATTTATCAAACAAATTATTTTTTTTATTTTCATTTAAAAAAAATAAACGAAAAAGTTAGATAAGGAAAACCGCAAAAATTTCAGTTAAATTTTTTTTAAAGTATGTTTTACTGTAAACATTTTTTTTTTAATTTCAAATACACCAATAAATTTCAGTACACCAAAAGTATCTGCTTGGAATAAATCTCAAAATTAGTAGTTAACATTTTTTTTTTTAATTTTCTTCTTATTCCTACTTCCTTTGCGTAGCTCAATACGCGTCCATTTCCGCCTTAGACAAAGTTCATGTAAAGACATTTCAATCTGCCCTCCACTCATTCCTAAATGATAATTTTTATTAAAGGATAGTGGCGTACTGTAATTTATGCATTTAATAATCATAAATCGCGCATTTTGAGGTGATTGTAAAGTTATTTCTGTGTGCGTGATTATTTTGTTTTTGCTTTTTTAAAGTACTTTGTGGCATACTTACATTTTCATGCCTGACCTTTCGCCTTCCATATTATTAATTTTGAATTAATTTTCTTCACACACAAAAAAACAAAAACGTTCAGTTTATGCTTCATTCCCTTTCAACGCAAATCATTCGAAACGGATTTGCTTTGTCAGCCCTGCCCGGCTACCGCGCAATCCGCCTGCCAATTTCGTGAGAATTCTCCAAAGACCACACACATGTTTGGAGCTTAACCCACCAAGTCATGCAAAAGTAGGCACAAATACACACACACACCAGCAGTGAAATACATAATGCGGCTATATGCAGAATTGTGTGGCGAGTGAGTAATTTATAGATTTGTTTGAATGTACGCATATCGACCACTTCAATTTGGGTCACCACAACAACAAGTTGCTTATTGACCGTAAATGAATAAATTGCGATTGTAAAGCAAATAATAGTAGATAATGAAAAAAAAAAAACAATTTAAATCAAAAATAATAAAGTAAATGATTTCATTATGTACGAGTATGAGCAACCTATGTAGCAATGCAAAGGAATCAAGAATGCAAATCCCAAAAATATATTATCTGACGAACAAGTATGTGCATATGTATGTATGCAACTACAGTTATTAAATTTCTTTAGAAATATTTTCCCAGACTTGGCCGCCAGACAAATTCAATAACTTCAGCTGCAAGTAAGTAAATGTGTGCATACATATGTAGAAATGTCTGTTTGTATTTGCGTGTACATATGGAAAGTTTAATTAAACCCAATAATTGAGTGCTGCAAACGATTTGGGCAAATCTGAGATAGTTTAACATCTCAATACTGAGCTGTAGGTATAGGAAATTGCAATAAATGATATTCATTGATTTTTGTTGTCACAAGAATTCTGTTAATTTTCTGCTTAATTGAAGCGAAAATTTCAATAAATCACGCATATTAAATACCACAGAGAATTCAATATTAAATATTAAAATTATTTATGCGCAAGTGCTTAATTTTACATACCTGAACTTAGTAATAATAATTTATAGAAATTATTTGAGTCTCAACCGTTTAATGATATTCACTGTATGTACCTTACGAGCCCTTTGAGCTGAAGTAGCCGGAGGAAAATTTTCAGAAAATATTTATGCTTCATTTGTGAACGCCTGCGTCTTTCTGACGCCTTTGCATTGGCGTTTAGGCCAAATCTAACACTAAATCAGATAAGACTTGGTTTGTACTAGGTAAACGTGACAGCGAGTTGAATTTTCTAAACAGACTGATAAAGTTGGCGATTGAGCTTAAAAAAACAAAGGGGCAAATTTGAAAGTATGATAGAAGCAACGGATTATTTAAGTGAAATATGGTATGCACTTATTATTTCGTTCGGCCGAATATACATGACTGCAATTCTTAACAAAGTTATAATACGATTATTTATTTATGAATTTTCGAAAATGACAAAAAACCCAAAATTCTAAGGCATTATATTTAATGCTAACTATTTTACTAGATAAACAAAATACAAATAAATTAGTCGCATCTACAATACAAAAATACCAAAGTCTTCACGGTGTTGATCCTGAATATTATCCAATATAAATGGTGGTTAAATTTTAAGGGCCGATGTTAAATGCAAACCACAACTAAACGTCAAGCTTTTTCTGCATTTAGTTTGATATTTTGCAATTTCAGACTAACTCAATTTGAACCATGGAAAGATACACAATCGATCAACGCGTTAAAATTATTCAGGCTTATTATGAAAACGGGCGTTCAAATCAAAATGCATATCGCGCACTTCATCTTCAGTGATGAGGCACATTTTCACCTCAGTGGATTCGTCAATAAGCAGAATTGCCGCATTTGGGCGAATGATAATCCAAGAGGGATTGCCGAAAAACCAATGCACCCACAAAGAGTGACTGTTTGGTGCGGTTTATGGCCGGTGGCATCATTGGGCCGTATTTTTTCCAAAATGAGGCCGGTCTGGCAGTTACTGTGAATAGTGTTCGCTATCGTGAGATGATAACGAAGTTTTTATGACCCGAATTGGAAGATATGGATGTGGACGATACATGGTTTCAACAGGACGGTGCCACTTCTCACACAGCTAACGAAGCAATGGCTCTTTTGTGTGAAAAATTTGATGGCCGAATAATCTCACGTCTCGGCGATGTCAATTGGCCGCCAACATCATGTGATTTGACACCGTTGGACTTCTTTCTTTGGGGTTATTTGAAAGAAAAGGTGTATGTCGATAAGCCAGCAACAACTTAAGAGCTAAAGGATGAGATAATTCGGCACATTAACGGCATAGAACCTCAATTATGCCTCAGCGTCATCGGAAATTTGGACCATCGGATGGAGGTGTGCCGCCGAGGACGCGGCAGCTATTTGGCCAATATTTTGTTCCATGCTTAATTGAGCTATACCAATATTATCACAATAAAGAGAAATGACAATAATTTCCTAAAAACTTTGTATTTTATTCAAAATCAATACCGGGCTTTGAAACTTAACCACCCTTTATAAAAAACCACGGAAAAAACCTTGAATAAGTGCCTCCTTTTTGGCATATGTAGGATTTGTGAATAAAAATTGGTAATGAGAAAATCTTTTTGAAAATTTTTAAAATTTGCAACCCATCTGTGGTAAAAAATACCACAAATCTTGAATTACGTATCTTTTTCTTGATATTGAATCCATACAAGAAATTTCAGTCGAATCAAAAGTGTCTCGATAAATTGTTTGTAAAATTCTGTGTCCTAAAAGTCAAAAATCAAGAAATTACGAAGTTTCTGTCCGGCTTATTACATATAATAATATTAAAGTAATGCCGGATAAAGCGTGTTGTTTATCTATATCAAAAATGTGTTGCAAAATTGTTGTGAAAATCTAACCAAGTCTGCTAAGTGCCCAAACAAAAAGTCACGAAGTTTTTATCGCAATATATAATATTTCTAATATATAAATCAAAAAATACAAAATCTACCCCAATACGTATCCAGCTTTTTTATACATACTATGCAAGTTCAGCAAAATCTAAAATGTGTAGTTAAATCTTTTGTGAAAATCTGCTAAAGCCGTCTATTCCGAACAGGTCAAAAATCAAGTAATGTGCAATGTTTGTGTCCTACGTTACGTATCTCTTTTCGTAATATACAAAACATACAAAAAATTTCAGCGAAATCCATAATGTGGTAGTTACTTTTTTGTGAAAATCTGTCGAGTCCAAAAAACCCAAAATCAAAAAAATTAAATTATAGTTAAATTTTAGTTGAAAATCTATCAAGGTCTGTCGAGTCCAAAAAAGCCAAAGATCAAGAAATTTTTAAAATTTGCAACCCATCCAGTTTTCAAAGTATGAAGTAGAAAAACTGCTCGAATACCTATTTCTTTTTTGATATGAAACCCATGCAAAATTTCAGCTGTGCCAAAATTTCTTGGTCAAATTTCTATGAAAATCTATCAAAGCCTGTCGAGCCCAAACAAGAAATCACGAACTGTGGTTATTTTTGCTAGCCGTTCTGAATGTCAAAATGAATTTATATATAAAATTGTTAACTTATCCGTAAGGTATTGTAAAGCCATATATATATATACAGGGTGGACCAAATAAGACCAAATAAGACCTACTATACTAAGGTCCATAGTTTGCCTAGCAGTATGCGCAGTTGCTCCACCTTATTGAAACCACAAATTTGGATACTGCTCCGCTATTAGCCGCAAAAAAATTTTAACCAAAGTCAAGTCTGTCAAAGCCCCTGAAATCGTTGGCGTTTCATCCTCATTTTCGAAGAAATATGGACCGATAACTCTAGTGGCCATAACACCGCACCAAACAGTACATTTAGATGAGTGCAACTGATGTTGGTGTGTTGCCCTTGGATTTTCAGAGCCCCACAATCTATAGTTTTGTTTGTTGACATAACCATTTAAATCGAAATGCGCTTCATCCTACATCAAAACATTATTTAAAAAATCAATTTGTGTGGCTAATTGTGTAAGAATAGAAAAACTCGATAATTTTAATGCGTTGTGTTGTACTGTAGGGTTCCATAATAAATTTCCAACAATTCAATTATAACCTACAAAATGAGAAAAATAAATATGTTAAAAAATAAAAAAGTTATTTGTGCTTAATATTAGTAGGTCTTACTTGGCCCACCCTGTACATATATTCTACTACTCTTCTTCGGCAACAAACACGGCCATGTGTTAGGGATCTTAATTCGCTCCATGTTAGGCTGAGAGATTTCATTTCTGCAAGTCACAAACAAAGTAAAAATTAATAAGTAAATAGAACCAAAAACGAAAATTCTTTTTTTAATTTAGATAAATACATAAAACCAATAACAAAAATTAATTTTTTAATTTGGATCCTAGCTATCTACCAAAGTATAAATATACATAAAAAAATAAATAAATAATTGGCGCGTACACTTCTGTTAGGTGTTTGGCCGAACTCCTCCTCCTATTTGTGGTGTGCGTCTTGATGTTGTTCCACAAATGGAGGGATCTACAGTTTCAAGCCGACTCCGAACGGCAGATATTTTTATGAGGAGCTTTTTCATGGCAGAAATACACTCGGAGGTTTGCGATTGCCTGCCGAGGGTCGACCGCTATTAGAAAAATGTTTTTCTTAATTTTGGTGTTTCACCGAGATTCGAACCAACGCTCTCTCTGTGAATTCCGAATGGTAATCACGCACCAACCTATTCGGCTACGGCGGCCGCATAAATATACATACTCGTATAAAAAATCCCGACCCTTTTTTTCGATAGTGAAGTCGTGAAAAAGAAGTTGACCAAATCAAAAATGTGTCAGTAAATTTTTTGTGAAAATATCTCCAAGGTCTCTCAGAAATTTTTAAAATTTAGATTCTAGCTGTTTTCCAAACTAAAAAAAGTGTCCTAATGAACATCTCTTTTTTTCGATATGGAAGCCGCAAAAAATGCTTGGCAAATCAAAAATTTGTCGATAAATTTTTTAGGAAAATATGGCGAAAGCAGCCGAGTGGAAACAAAAAAAACTCAAGCAGCCAAAAAACAAAAAACAAATCTTGAATACGGGGATTTTTTTGAAAGAGAACCCGTAAACGCATTTCAATCGAATTAAAAAAAAGTATGCCAATCAATTTCTTGTGAACATCTGTCGTACTTGTCTAATATAGGTAAGTTCAAGCTTCTTGGCTTTCTGAATTTTATAAATATATCGCAAATCCATCAGGCATCCATCATTCGTCTCTCTAAAGCACATTTGCGTTTTCATACAAATCTCGTCAGCTGAAAATTCCAGTCCACAATCCATAGCTGATTTTTTCGTCCCCTTTCATTTTTGTATTTGGTAAAATTCACTTTTCTTAGCAATTTCGAATTTTTTAGCATATGTTTGCCACCCTTAGTAAATTTCTGAATTGATTAACTTGCACGGTCCTTTGCTTGAAAACTTCCCTTCACGAGCGCCGCAAGCAGCAACTAGCGTACCACCCGTTACTCCTGTTTATTTCTTTTTTCACCTCTACCTGCGCTGAATTTTGGGCATACACACTCGACCACTCGACTTGAAGGAACCAAAGCATGAATAGAGTTGCATGATTAATTCAATGAAGCACAACTCACAACAACAAATCGTCTTGCAATGAGCGCCTGTATGTGCCCAAAGAATGATTGACTAAACAAATGAGCTCGAAACGAATTTTATCAATGCAAATGTGAAGCGTTTTTTTTTTTTAATCTAAGTAAGTCTCAGCCAATGCCGCAAGCAATTCAACATGCAACCAACACTTGACGCACGCACATTTCACGTTTTTCATTACATGCCGCATTGACTGGCGCAGACTTGATTGAATGAAAAGCCCATTGAATAAGGCAAACACACACATCAGGACACTCCAAGTGCTTGCCACATATTGCACGCATGCAACTTGCAACTTCATTTGTCTTGCAACGAGTGCATTGTGTGACAAGTAGGGCAGCAGCGGCGACGGTGGTTATGGTGGTGGTGGCGGCTGCATACAAAAATCAACACAAATCAATGCATAATTAAGAAATTTGTCATCAAGCTGGTACTATGCATTCTTTTTAGAACTTGTTTCCCTTATTTTTTTCTGCATTGTTTCGATTCGCCAAAGGAAGCCGGATATGTTGCGGACATTCATTTGATTTGTATGGCATTGTGTTTGCTTTGATTGCAGCCGCTGTGCCCCAATTGACTGTTTCACATACACGCATACATACGTACGTGGTTAGGAAAGGAGTGCATGTGTGCTCTGTGAGTGCAATGAAGTGCATGCGTGAAGCTACCTAAGTGCATGCGTACCCACTTGACTTGACTGTGTGTGTGCAAGTAAGCGATTGAGTGAGTGAGTGAGTGTGCGGGCGTGTGTGTGGCGGCACTCCAATTAGGCAACACCTTACCGACTCTTCAATGCTCGAAATGCATTGCATTGTTTTGAATTTCCTTGCTGGCATTGCCGGCATTGTGGGGATGTGTGTTGCGGCCTCGAGTGCTCAATAATGGTTGGTTGGTTGCTACGAATACCTCAACTGCCCACTATGGAGTAAGGCTTATATTTGCACTTGTACAAATACAACAAACGGCATGCATACCCTCCTTAGCAAATATTGTACGTAGTTTTTTGCTCTGCTCCTGCATGTGAGCTGACATGAGGGCATTTGCACTTGATTGCATTCATGCAGTCAGTGAAAAAGAGTTCAAGCATAGTTATAACGTTGTGCATATATCCTGCAGCCTACAAATTATAAACGAAATGCATTTCGAAATAGCACTGAATTTATTACCTTCGTATAGTAATTGTTTGAGTTTCGTGTGTATGCGTGTGTAAATACAATATTGCCAGCAATGCTCTGCGCACGGACATGGAAATGAAATTTCACTACCACTACTGCAGATGGAGAGAGAGAAGCATAAATTTTTAAAATAAAATTTCTAAAATATGCCGAGTTGATTAGTAGTCGATGATAGGTAGTCATGATAATTGTTCAATGAAAAACCTCATACATATCCATTTTGACTAGATGAAATAAAGTAATATAAGATAAGTTGGTAGGTATCACAGGAAGCAAAGCGATAATGTGATCTAAGAGCTCCTTATATAACGCCAGAGTTCGTTGTAAGCTCGAATATGCGCAATTTTATAGATTCGCTCTGAATCTCTTCATTTTTCTGATTCACAACCACCTTTCAGGGCTCGGTGCATACTAATAAATATGGGGTCCTTAGCATCGCCGGTGTGAAACCTCTGCAAAACTATTGACTTCTATTGCATTCTGTCTGAAACTCTTAGAAAATGAATGAATTGATAGTGACTCTAAGTATTCAGTAGTTTATAATGAGCCCTCTTGAAGACGCTTTACTTACTTTCTTACTTAGGTGGCCATAACAACCCGTTACCGAGTTACGGCCGACCTCACTAGCTCTCTCCAGGCGCCTCTGCTCCGCGCGCGCCTTCTCCAATTCTGTACACCAAGCGAGCATAGGGTTTCCTCCACCTGGTCTTTCCACCGGAGCAATAGTCTTCCTCTGCGTCGGCTCCCTTCGACTTCGCCCTCGAACACCTTCTTTGCTGGAGCTTCTTCATCCATACGCACGACATGCCCTAGCCAACGCAGGCGTTGGATGGCGATGCGTTGAACTACGTCAATGTCGGCGTAGAGCTCATACAGCTCGTGGTTCATTCTTGAACGGTAGTCTTCGCCAACGCGCACAGGACCGAAGATCTTACGAAGAACACCCCAAGAGCGGCTGCATCGCTTTGTGACACTACCCATGCCTCTGCGCCATAAAACAACACGGGTATGATGAGCGTCTTGTAAAGTGTCAGTTTGGTCATGCGAGAGAGGGCTCGACTACTCAATTGCTTACTTAGCCCATAGTAACACCTATAACACGCTTTTGCTTCCGTATAATGAGGCCTCCAAGATCGTTGCAGGTGCCGCCAATATGAGTGGTTTTCTAAAGAGCCAAAAAAGATGATTTTATCTACTCCTGCCATGATTGGTGCTTTTAAACCCTACCGCCACGCATCCCGAAATGGGCTAAATAGCCAAATGACAGAAAAATTCTCTACCTACGGCAAATGAGGTTGGGAGATACTTTTTCAGGGCTAAAGCATATTTTAGCGTATGGAACAGTGAACCACTTGAGGCAGAAAACTCTTACTCGTAGATTACCAATTCAACCAAGACTTCTAAAAAGTGCGAGTATTTTTATTTGACAGCTTCAAAAAGGTTCATAAAGGAAAGGTGCGATCTGCTTTATCGATGATGGCATGAAGTATTCGTTTGTTGGAAAAAATAAACGAAATATAAAAGGCAGCAGTGTTTCGTCTCGATTGCCATGGATTGTAACCCCCTAAGCACTGAATACGGGCAGTAGCCATCGACTTGTATGAAGAGCTTTTATTACAATTTGTGGCATGCGTCTTAATGTTGTTCCACTAAATGTAGGGACTCTCAATTTTAAGTCACCTCCGAACGGCAGATGGTTTCTTTGTGAGGAGTTTTTTCTTGGTAGAAATACTACACTTGAATATTTGCCATTGGCTGCCAAGAAGCGGTAGCTTAGAAAAACTTTTTCTATCATTTGATGTTTCGCGCGCGGTGTTTGAAACCTGTGCGCTTTCGAATGTTAGTGACGCACCAAACTATTCGGCTACGATGGTCCTACAGTACGGTTGTAGGGCTCATAGTGCCTAAAATAAGAAAAAATACAGGCATAATATTATATAATACATTGTAGTAATGTGCTCCCAAAGTTGCACTTGCAATATGCGGCATGCAGAAAAAATTATTCCCAAGTAGGAAATTACAGTAATTCAACTAATTTGTACGACTTTCCTTTGGCGCACCGAAGTAATGAAAGGAAGTCTTTACCATTGGCTGCTGTGGCTGGTTCACTTGAAATGAATTGAAAAACGAATTACATGCGCAGACACACATCTACACACACACACGAGTATATACCACATCAGCGTATTTATGACAAAACTCAGTGGCACATCCTGCTGACTTATGCAATGCCCTGCTCGGTATGTTAATGAAGCACTGAATGCGAGCACTAGACACACTCACACACATACGCATTTGCATGCATGTCAGTAAAAGCATTTACCGATTTGTATGAGTGACGCGTCCAGCACTCATAATTCACCAAGCCAACAGGCGCGGCAACCAAAGTAGAGCCAGCAATTAGATGCGTGATTTTCGTACAAAATTTTCCTTTTACACTTAAGTGCATACGCAAAAGCCAAAGTACATACATAGCGTAAACACAGACGCACAAACGCACTTACGCACTCACACTCACATAAGTAGAGACCCGCACGCAGTGTACTCGCACATAGGCCTTTGCGTATTTTTAATGAAGTTGTCGATGAAGAAATAAATTTTGTGTTAAATTGCTGTTAATTACGAATGAACGCAGCAGCGCAGGAACTCAATGAATGAAAAGTGGTGATAGTAGTTTTTGTTGTTGGTGCATGCACTTTTTTCGCTTTCTTTACATCATACAACAGCGTAACGACACGCTTGCATTAGCATTTCCGTCGATTGCACTAAATTTTTTTCTCATACATACACACATACACATGTGCTTGTGTGATTGCTTGCCACACGTTCCTCAAATACTCATAAAATACTTACATATATGTAATTCGTAGTGTGGCACGTTTGGTAGCGAAAAGATCAGAGCACTGCGCCGCTGCAGCCGGGCGTGTGGCATGCAATGCTGGCGTATCATTTGCATTTGTATGAGATGAAATTTGAATATGCGCTGCCTATAGTTCTCACAATTTACGGTACCTACATGCATAGTAGCTAAATATATATACCTACACACATACATGAACACATATGTACGTGGAATGGCGCAGCTTTATTACTTAACGTAAAATTTTTACAAATATGCGCTGATTTTTTTTTTCCACACACAATTTTTCTCTTTGTTTTCGACATGTGTTGCACATACCGTTTTTGTTGCTATTGTATTGCATGTATCTACTGATTGCTTTGCATTTTTATTCACAAGCATTTCATGTGAACTTGGCCGATCGTCTTGGGCCGACTTGGGCCGTCTTGAGCCTGTGAATCTCAGCCGAAGATTGCACTTGCGCTATTCTTTGATCACGTGGCGCTAAGCAATTCATCTGCTGTTGTTATTGTTGTTTATTTTTTTTCTTTTTGCTACTTTTTCGGTTTTTGTTTTTGTCTGCTATTCAGTTCTTCATTTTCAGTTGCTTCTGTTTTTCTTTTACTTTTCGTCGCTTCTTCATTTCATTCTGATTTTTTCTAGCTGTTTGTCTCAAAATGTTGCATTTACTTGTGAGATTCTGATTGCTTAGTGCAATGTGGGAGTGGTTCGTGATTTTTAATGTTTTCGAAAGAAATTTCATGAAAAACTCCAGTTTTTAGCATAAAAAGGGTTATGTAATTATTTGCTTTTCGTACTGAAGCTGTACAAGTCAGAAATAAAAGAAAAATAAAAAAAAATATAAGTTAAAAAAAAAAATTGTGTTTCGTAGGAACATGGGGTAGATTTTAAAATATAGGGTTTTTAATAAGAGGTGTTATTTTGATATTCAAACAAAAATGCTATTTTTTAATATAAATTATCGGATGTTTATTTCGTTATAAAGAGGAAGGTATGCCGTTAATAGTGGAAAATAATATCAGGCAAATGACCACCACGACCACGCTTACAGGACTATATCCTTTTCATGAAGTTTCCCATAACTGAATTGCAAAGTGGCTGCGCTATGTCCTCGATAGCCTCACGAATTCCATCTTTGAGGTCTTGAATCGACCATGGGCTGTTGGCGTAGACCTTCTATTTCACGTGGCTCCAAAGAAAAAAGTGACAAGGTGGTAAATCACAAGATCTTGGTAGTCAATTCTGATCACCTCTCCGAGAGATAACACGGTCCGGAAACTTTTCCCGTAAAAGATCAATGGTTTCGTTGCTTGTGTAGCACGTAGCGCCGACTTGTTGAAAATACACGTTGTCCAGATCAATACCATCCAATTCCGGCTATAAAAAATCGTCAATCATGTCTCGATGGCGCCATTCATTCACCTGTAACACCTGTTATTGAAAAACCCTTTACATAGAATGACCGTCACATCCTACCGTATCATAAAAAAAATGTTATCTAGAGCTAAGATGAAAAAGACCGTATGAGAAAAAAGTAAGTAATCCAAAAGATTTGGCCAATATCGTGAGTTCTTCAGAAAATGTAATATACATATTTATATAACTGAGTATAATCAGAAGTAAACTGAAAGAATTTTCAAACACTTTCATAATTTTCTGATTTATTCAAAGTTGAAAATTTTATAAGTAATTTAATTTTATATTTTTTTAAAGTGAAATACGTTCGGTTCTGCAGCCAACGATGATCATCACCTTTCTCTTTTTACCTTCACCCATGCCCATTAGTGTAGGAGGAGTTGCCGGCGTTCAGAAAAAAATCGCTGTGCATCACGCCTTTTAAGGCCATCAAACAAGTGATTAACGTCGTAGGCCAATCTTGCACTGACATAATTTTTTTATATTTCATTATTGTTTGTTTTCATATGAATATTTCATATTACTCGTGTTGTTATGGCTGTTGATTCTAGCGCACTCACTTAAGTGCCGCTAAGTATATAATTAATGATGCGTTTGCATTTGTCAGATAAGCGAAATAAATAAAGAAATTTTACAAAAGTTGCAAAACGCAAAAAAAAAAAAACTTGTGCAAAGTAACAACAAAAAAGTGTGAGCGATTGTGTCCACAAAGCAACAAGTGGCCGCAGTTGCCAGAAGTTGATAGTACAAATGGTAGAAGCCGAGTAAGTGCGACAGGTTCCACTAACGCATTAGGTTGAAAAATAATTCTTATCAGTCATTGACTTGTTTGCAATTTTATGATTGAAGAGATGAATGAATTTTATTTTTCGTTGCTGTGTTAGTTTAATGTACGCAAGTTATTAATCATTGAAGTGTTTGGTTTACGTGCGAGGAAGATAGATTGAATGAAGAATGTACGTATGTATGCACGTATCTATCACATTTAAAGGGTGGAGCAAATACAAGTCCCTTTATAAAAAACAAATTTGATAAAAAAGAAAACTAAAAATAAAGGGTTTTCCAATAACAGATATTATTTTGAATAGCCCGCTATTTCAGTGGATGTCACTTTTGAAGCTATCATTTTTTGATATTTCACAAGTAGAAACTACGCCACTAATAAAAATGGAACGATACGTGCTTTAACAACGCATTGAAATTATTAAAATTCACTATAAAAATGGTTAAAATTTGGCAGAGGCGCTTCGTAAACCTCGAACAGTTTTGGGTCATCGTGAAGCACCTTGTCGGACCGCAACACAGAAGTTGGTGAAAAAGTTCGAGCTGTTGGGGCAAGTTACTGATGTGAAGAATAAAACCCGTGCACGTCGCTCAAGAACAACCGAAAATATTGATGTTGTAGCCGAAAGTGTTGAAGAAACCCCAGGTTTGTCCATTCCTCGTCGTTCCTTGGAATTAGGCATTAAACAAACGTCATTACACCATATTTGGCATAAAGATTTGGCTCTTAAGGCTTATAAAGTCCAGTTAACACACGAACTCAAGCCGGCCGATCATCAACAACGTCGTGTCTTTGCTGATTGGGTCGTTGAAATGCATGAAAATGATCCGGAATTCTATCTTGAGTGATGAGGCCCATTTCCACATCGGTGGCAAAATTGTCGGATCTGGGGCTCAGAAAATCCAAGAGTTATTGGTGAAAAGCCTCTTCATCCTCAACGTGTGATTGTTTGGTGTGGTTTATGGTCCGGCGGAGTCATTGGACCTTACTTTTTCGAAAATGAAGCGGGAGCAACAGTTACGGCCGGATTTGGATGTTATTAATCTGGAAAACGTGTATTTTGAACAAGACGACGCTACGTGTCACACAAGCAACGACACCATTGATCTTTTACGTGAATAACTCCTCTTATTGGAAAACCTTTTACTTAACCCTCGAGAACACGCGCCTCGTATGATAGCACGGATTCTCGCGCATGAGCATTTTGCTCACTTCATGTAAGAATGTAACTTTTTAATGGATTATGATTTTTAAACATTTCCTTTTTAACATAGTTATAATACCAAGTCATTTTTTTTTGCAATTATGTGTTTAATTAAGAAATTCACACTGTAAAATTATATAGATTCATTCAATCAAGACATAACCAAAAATTTTACATTCATACTTTAGTATATTAACAAAAAAAACTCCTTGTAACAAAATAAATAAATAAAAGACAAGAATCAGTCTTCGGTAAGATTGACAATTACGTTGCTTTCGAAGCAAGATGGGCACATATACTTAACGTGTTCCGTGCGAAGTAATTTTCCACATAAAGTGCAGCCTTTTTTCGACCGTCTGTTTTTACTCCTGGGGCAAAACTCGCAAAAGCCCGGTTGTAGGTGTTGGCTTTCAGGTTCTTTTGCTGGTACAATGCGATCCATAGTATTTCTTAAATCACGGGGTAAAGTTTTTATGGCCTGCCGATTAGAAATATGTGGCTTTATTAGCTCCAGGGCAATTTCCTTTACAAACGTCCTCCTCTGGGATAAATTTGCCAGTTTTGCCAGTAATGTCAATAAGCGTGAAAAAGAGGCGCATTGGCCACCTGCAGGTTATCCTGAAAACTGAATATGTGCCTTTCATTTGATCAACAGTGTCTACACCCCCTTTCGTCTGGTTTTAAAAGGTTATTACTTCGGGTTTATTCTCAGATGTTTCATCATTAGCTTGGCCATCGGCATGAAGTGATGATAGCATAAGTACAACTTGTTTCTTTTTTTTCACTGAAACGTAAGAGACAAGAACCTTGTTTTCGGCAAGTGCAGTCATTGTATGTGGTTGCGGCCTTCCTTTTGCTGAAATAAATTGAGGTGGAATTTCCTTTTTATTTTTTCTTATTGTACCCACAATGGTCGTTTCTATATTGTTTGTATAGTTCATCTGCTAAAGGTATTGAAGTAAAATAATTATCCATGGTAATTTTTCTGCCACTATTCAAAATTGGGGCAGCAACCCTTTTCACAACCCGAGGTTTTCAACAAAAAAGATAAATCAAGAAATACTTACATTGTTTCTCGCGCAATGAGCAAAATGCCGCTCTTAAAAATCAACCGTCTGCCTACACGTCCGATCGTGCACTAATCGAAAGAAATGCTCGTCAAAGTACGATGCACAACTACTAGCGAAGGTACTCACCACAATTAGTACCAGAATTACATAGAACATACAAATTTCGCGAAACGAAAAATTGCTTGAGCAAAATGCTCATAGCGCGTGTTCTCGAGGGTTAAAATGATTCATATAAAAAAAAATTCATTAATAATTTGAAATTTCTTACTTAGAAACTTCAAGCTTTCAAAATTTTATGCAGTTTTACATGTCATTAAATGTGCAAGAATAGTGCATGTTTCAAGTAGGTCAAAATCGCACGGATTTTTGAGAATTTTTTTTGGCCGCTGTCTTGTGCATTTTCTCTATTTAACGCTTACCCCAATTTTTTTTATAAATCCTTCGTGAGTTCTTTTTTTTGCCAATTCCCAGTACGTTTTGGATAGAATGTTTTTTAGTAAATTCTTTGCACGAGCAATGTTTAGAGCACAACGGGTAACCTCGAAATCTATTACAGCCTAAGTTAAGTAGCTTATGAGAAGCCCAACAAGCCCACTAAATCAGTTTGTTTCATTCGTCATGACGTATGCGAATTCTTTGATCTCTCAAAGACTTTTGTGCGCTTTGAAACTTTATCAAGAACAAAAGCTGATTTTTTTAAACACCTCATTAAAATATCAAATATTTCACGCTATTTGTAAAACCATTTACAGAACAAAAGACAACTACACCAATATAATACCACCAACTAAGTACAAATCGAATTGTAACAATGGCGCAACTTACCGAAAATATTTTAATTACACCAAACTTCCCGACAAAACAAAAAAAAAAAATTAAAAAATAATGAATAAAAAATGCCACACAAATATATATCGTCGACCAACAATAACTTTAAAACCAACCGCAAACTGATAACAAAAAACTAAACTTTCGTAAATAAATCATTTTGAGCAATGTCAGAATTTTGTGATCTCATGATAAATTTGGTCGTCTCATGCTGCGAAGCGAAGTGGAGCGCTTGCTGAAGAAGCAGCGGAGCATAAGAAGTAGATGAATTTGAGTAAATAGCTACAATACATACATTAATAGCAAATGAAAGGCGGTGGAGCCATTGAAGGAATATTGAATGAGCCGGGAGCTGACTTCCCGCATGCCAGCAGCACACCCGCGTTGGCTGAGTTTTTTTTTTGCTTTAACTACCAAAGTTAAGGCAACTGATCTTCAGCTGCGTTGCTCTGCAGTATATCGAATTTAGCCATTGAACGGCAAGCTGTAAACATCAAAGTTAAAGCTAAAATGTATTTGAGTTCTTGTGTAGTACTTAAAGTACTTTCTTTCATATACGTAAATAGGTTCAACTCGCAAATTTCGTTACCAGAAAAGCGTTTCAATAGATTTTTACATACTTACTTGAGTTCAACTGTTTTAATTAAATTCTTCTTGAATTGCGATGACTAATGTGCCGCTAGGAGGTACGGCAAATGCTCAAATTGTAGTGCGAATAATGATTTATGAGTACCGAATATTGCTTGAGCTGCATGATCGCCTTGTAATTATTGCCAATTATGAAACTGCTACGAGCAAATTATGGGAATTGAGCAGTCGAAAAGTGAAAATGCGGTAATGAGCTTCGAAATTTGAAAATCATATGTGCTTGAAGAAAAGTTGTTAAAGCGAAAGCAAACAATTTTACTTTCTTCCCAGCAAACATGTTTTGAGTGCTCCAAATTGGGTACTCAGAATGGATGTCAGACACATGAATCGCGAGAATTAGGTAAAGCCAAGAAAGGTGATGTACACTGCATTATAGAATTACAGCACGAGGACTTATCTACAAGTTTGTACTATTTATTTGTTGCACATTCAATTTTTATAATTTTTGTATGAAAATATATTTCATTCTCCTAGAAGAAACATATAAATTCCAGCAAAAAAGCTTGCACAAATTTAAACTTTTTTTATTTGTCAATATTTTTCAATATTTCAAACTTTTTATCAGAATTTTTAGAAAAATTTTGAGAATGCAGTTTTATAGTGCATTGAATTTCAGTATTATGAATTCCAAGTTTCGAGTGGCTAAAAAATCGCGTAGATTTTTTACAATTTTTTTTGGTGACGGTGTCGGATGTTTGTGACATGAAAAATAGGCCAGCATTTGTGCGAATAAATACTAGCAAATAGGCAGTTCGTTGTATGAATGGTTCATTAAACTGAGCAGAAAATATATTTTTTTAATGCAAATTATTAACTCCGTATTTGAGTTTTAAGACATATTACAAGGTGGCGCAAAATTAATCATCCCATGTTGTTCTCGAATCATTTTTCTACTAAATAAAAGAAAAAGGCTTTGAGTAAGGAAACCCTCTTCTCGCGCCCCACTGCTTCTCTGCTTGCATACTGCAGCTGTCTAGTTCACAAACGTCAAACAAAAGGGTGATTTTTTAAGAGCTATAGGAAAGTTTTTCAAAAAACCCGCACGTAAAATTCAGAAAAATGCATGAAACTTTTATTTAAATCGATAGTACAGTCCATATAATTTAATGTTTGAAGATTATTTCAAGCAAACGTTGACCGCAATCGCGCTTCAAATGATCCATCTGCTTGGTCCAATTTTGGCATACTCTTTCCAATGTTTCCGAAGGTATCTCACATATAAATGCTTTAATGTTGTTTTCCAATGCGTTAATTGAAGCAGGCTTGTCTGAATAGACATGAGCTTTAACATAGCCCCACAAAAAATAATCTAAAGGCGTTATATCGCACGACCTGGGTGGCCAATTGACAGGTCCCGAACGAGAAATAAAATGTTTACCGAACTCGCCTCTCAACAAGTCCATTGTTACGCGTGCTGTGTAGCATGTGGCACCGTCTCAAAAAAAGTTGGATATCATTTCACGGTAGCGCTCACCATTCACAGTTACGTTACGATTCGCAGCATCTTTGAAGAAGTACGGTCCAATGATACCTCCAGCCCATAAACCGCACCAAACTGTGACCTTTTCTGGATACATTGGTAGCTCTTGCAATTCTTCTGGTTGATCTTCACACCAAAATCGACAATTCTGCTTATTTACGTACCCATTGATCCAAAAATGAGCTTCGTCGCTGAACACAATTTTTCGACTGTAACCTTTCTTAACAGAACACGCATTTTTATAATAAAATTCAATGATTTGCAAGCGTTGTTCGTTTGTAAGATGATTCATGGTTAAATTATAGACCAAACTGAAGATGTTTGACAGTGAAACAAAACACGAAACGTGCGTCAGCTGTTTAAACCAACTTTTTAAAAAGATAGCTAAAAAATCACCCGTTATGATTGACTTACAACATTGCAAATTATAAACTTTCGATAGGGATATTAATTTAGCGTCACCTTGTATATACTAGCCTTTACTTACTGACAAATATTTTCGCATTCTTTAAGAAATTTGATGCCCTTTTCTTAGTAATTTTGTACACACGAAAAAGTATTTTGTTGTGAGGACTTGGATGTACAAGAAGTGCTGGAAATTGAAAGAGGCCACATGCCACACGCAAATTTAGTTAGACCTTCCCCACTCCGCCCACTCCAGCCTTTTTTCATACATAGATGTTCAAAACTCAACTCGCTTCTAGTTGTTTTTAGCACTCACTCTTACGGGCTTCATCTTTTTCCCGTGTGATTCCATATCAGCACCGAGTGTGAAGCATGAGAAACGGAATTCTGCCATTAATGATTATTTTAAAGACGCTGGCGTTACGAATTTTGCCAGCATGAAACAGAATATTCAAAGGCAAATAGAATAAATAGAAAAGTTCTAAAATACTCGCGCCAACTCCACCTCTCCCGCAGGGTCAATACCCGGCCACTTGACGAAATGCCAACAGCCGTAGCCGTGATACACAGGTTAATGAAAAGTAAAAAATATTCCTATATGAATGTGTAAAATATGAAATCAAACAATAAGTAATAACAAGCAATAAGATGAACTAATCTTGTGTCGAAATTGTTTATAGAATAAGTCATTACCAGCAAAAAGTAGCCGAAGGAGTAGCTAAAGACAGAGCTGAGTTGTACGAGTGTAGCGGAAGAATAAGAAAGCGAAGCAGCGGGAGCCGGCGCGACGGCGCACAAATCGAAAAATACGCCAAACAATAGAAAAATCATTAATTAAATTTTGGACTACAAACTGGCTTTTTTTCGGGGTCTCGAAGTGAGCCAGCAGTGGTAGACGCGGCGGCAGACAGTAGAGTGGCGCACTCTAGTCATTTTTTTTCGCTTTTTTAAACGATAGCAGAATTTGTAAAGATACTTTTTATTAATATTTTTAAAATTTTTTTCTCAGGTTTTTCGGTTTTTTTTTTGTTTTTGGGAGGCGAAAGGCAATTCATTGTTTCGCCTGTGGTCACTGGAGCAAGGTGGAGCCGATGTTGGAATTTGAAGTTGAAATTGTTATTGTTTACTGAGGTAATGAAAGTGTTTAACAAGTAATGAAGGCTCCACAGAAAAAGCCAATGAAAGAATAAGGAGAGAAAAAAGTTTTGTTCGTAAAAATGTAGGCAGAAAAAATTGTTAAAACTGTAGAAATTGAAAAATGGTTAAGGGTTACGAACTACTTAATTACTAAAAGTTTTCGGTTTTGTGTTGATATAATGAAATTGTTGAAAGCGCTCGTTGAACAGAAAGTGCCGCTTGCATGAGAGCGGATCGTTGCGCATGCGCACACATTGAGTGAAAAAGAAGTCATTATTATTGGAAAATTAGTATTGGCACAGCGTGTAGCCGCGCTGGCTGGGCTGGCAGAATACACTACTTTGCATTGTTCAGCAAAACTCTGTCTATCTCTCTCTCTGAATCTCATTCTTTCATTCACATTCTTCTGCTGCGCTTGCAGGCCCTTCCCCGCACTTTTGAGCCGGCTGACCTTCGAGTTTAGGTGTCAAATTGCTGAATTGGCGCGCACTGGGACGCTGACGCTCATTTATCAAAAATAATGATTTCTTTTGTGTATTTTTTTAAATACCAATTCGTTTTTTTTTATTTGCTCCTTTTTGATTTGTTTTTTTTTTTGTTTTTGAAAAATTACTATATTAACGCCGTTCTTTCAGTAAACGGCCCATTGCTCGGCTTAATTTGCTTTGTATTCGCAGTAGTGGCTGTTTGCAGGTGCAATTTGTTCGACCTACGGATATATGTATGTATATGTAAAGGGGTTATTACGTGCAACATGCATGCGTACATATTTACTAACATTTTCGTTACACGTGAGAGTATTTGTATCGCTCAAATGATGTGTTGATGTTACTTATGAAAGTTTGAAAATATCGCTTTTTAGGCCTCATCATTTAAATATGGGAAAATTGCAGCTTTTATGAAGTTGCACAACAACAAAACTATGGTAGAAATTAAAAGTGGGCACTTAACACTTTTTAATGAGGGGTTAAGTGGCTAAAGATCTTCGGAGCGTCATTTGTAACTGATTATGTAAAGCGGAACTGGAATGAAGGTGAGTTTTTTTATGCCTATAGGCTATAGCAATCGGTAACTTTCGCCTAATTTGAGTGGTAATATCTGTTGCGGAAGTTTTCTTCATTATTTAGTTACTAAAATTGTAGCATCACTTTACTGCTTGTATATGGGATGAGAGTATTACGAAGACTGAACTACTTATAGAAAATGAAACCATGAAAAAGGTATGAAGGAAAAGTACGCAAAATAAAAAAAATTAATTTAGGTAATGCCTATAAAAAGTTCTAAAAATTATGACAATATATGACCTTTGTCCTTTTTCCATAGGGCGCCAAAAAAAATTTTTTTTTAATAAACCATGAAATTTCGTGAATATTGAAAATGTTAAAAAACGGTGGCACTTGTCTCACAGCTAACGAAACAATGGCTCATTTGCGCGAAAAATTTGATGGCACGTCGCGCCGATGTCAATTGGCTGCCAAGATCATGTGATTGACACCTTTGGACTTCTTTCTTTGGGGTTATTTGAAAGAAAAGGTTTACGTCGATAAGCCAGTAACAATGCAAGAGCTAAAGGATGAGATAATTCGGCACATTAACGGCATAGAACCTCAATTATGCCTCAGCGTCATCGAAAATTTGGACCATCGGATGCAGGTGTGCCGCCGAAGCCGTGACGAGCATTCGGCCGATACTTTGTTCCATGCGTAATTGAGCTATACGTATATTATCATAATAAAGAGAAATGACAATAATTTCCTCAAATTTACTCAAAATCTACACCCGCCCTTAAAACTTAACCACCCTTTATTTTATTTCCCTTTTTCCAACTCTGAAAAATAATAATAATTTTTACATACCTGCTAAAGCAGATATATATATGTATAAAATTGGCGCGTACCCCTTTTTGGGTGTTTGGCCGAGCTCTTCCTCTTAAGTGTGGCGTGCGTCTTGATGTTGTCCCATAAATGGAGGGACCTACAGTTTCAAGCCGACTCCGAACGGCAGATATTCTTTATGAAGAGCTTTTTCATAGCAGAGATACACTCGGGGGTTTTCCATAGCCTGCCTAAGGACGGCTGCTATTAGAAAAACCTTTTTCTTAGTTTTGGTGATGATTCGAACCTACGCTCCCTGAATTCCGAATGGTAGTCACACACCAAACCATTCGGCTACGGCGGCCGCCGTATGATGAGCTGATATGAGCTTAAATTATTGAAGATAGTTAAATAAATAAATTATAAAATTGTTCTAAAAAATGATAAAATAATAATAAATTGATACCAAAAAGTCAAGCGGAAAAAAAATTGTCGAGTAGAAAAAAGAGGCTCAAGAGTCGAATTAAAAGAAATATGTTTCTGCAAAAATATTATACTAAGACATAAGGGGATGATCACTCAATTTTAACTTTCTACGTATCTTAATTAGAATAAGGGATAAGAAGATCAATCCAAAATATTTTCATTTTTATAAGATCTTGGGAAGTGAGCAAAAATGTTATACTTAACTTTCTTCATAGCAAAAAGTACTCGAAAGTCAATTCTAGAAATGTATCCCTTATTTCTTTGAAGCAATTACACATTTTTCCAAAACATTTTTATTTTTATTTTGCTTAAATAAGTTTGATATCAAATAAAAGAGGAAAATCTTACAAAATGACCAGTAGAAAAAAGGACTCAAAAGACATTTAAAAATGTATTCTTGAACAGCTTATATTTTTCTGACAAATTTTAACTTTCAACGATCCTTTATTCGATTGAAAATAGCTTCGATACCAAAACTTATTTATTTTAAGGAGGGACTGGCTATAAAAATCTAATATGAATTTCAAATGCAAATAAAGTGCCCTAAATGTAAGTAACTTCATTTAATATATCATAAATTCCCATCGGTGCGAAAGCCTACATGCAACATAATGACAGCTTATGCACCGCAGTTGTCAATACATGCAGCAATATGCCATAAAATGTGTTGCAGCTACGTGTTGTCGACAGGCATGATCAGGAAAACAGCTTTAGAATTGCTAAAAAAGCTAGTGGCAGATTCATCAGCCGAACAGTGGTGAGCGGTTAGAGCAATTAACACACCTAGCAGGCAGTCCTCAGCAGCTACGGCTGCATCTATACAAGCAAACTGACTTAGGTATATTTGTGTTTGTGTATTTAAACAGCTGCTAGAGCACAAGACCTTGAAACGAAACGCGAAAATTGCGCGACACAGCGTGGACTAGCAGTTGGTTGCAGAAGTCATAGAAACTGAGGGACAAGCAATTAGAACTAGAGGCTGGAGTTGCATACTAGCGGGAGAGAGAGGGAGTGAGCCAAAGAAAGAGTGAACTATGTGCAGATGACTATTGTAGCTAGAAATTGGCTAAGCGTGATGCAATAGAAGCTGTAAAATTCATTCTGGCTTCAACGTGGAAAGCTGCCTGGAGTGTGGTAATATTAAAGAGGCTTCCATGGTGGGAGCTGCATGGGTTAATACGTTTTAAATTGAGCCACACGCATAAAACGGCATAACTGAGATACCCTAAATAAACATACATACGCACATGCGCAGCTGCGCTCACACATATTAGCTCATCTCGGTGCTTGCGGAGAGCTTGAGGCAAATAGGAAGAATTGCATTTCGCTGCGATTGCATGCAACACATAACAAGCAGTTTGCTCCAACCAATAATGCATACCCTGAACAGGCACACACACATACACTAAAAGGCATGTGCTTGTTTGTGCAACAGCATCAGTTACCATGTTGCAAAGTCGCTTGTAATTAACTCAAAGTGCCGGTAGTAAAGTTGCAACATGTCAATTCTTTTTCGCAGGACCAACCAACAGCGGCATTTCCCGTTCATACTTACGAGTACTACATAGGTATTGAAGTGTTTCTCGTGGTTGTTGTTGTTGTTGTTGCAACAAGTACACTATGCTGCTGTCATCGTTATTGTCATTGTGTGGCAATCATATAGCAAGCAACATCCTTTCCCATCGCGCATCTTTTGCTGCTTCTTCTAGTTTTCTTTGCTGTACTCAGTTGTTGTAGTTGCTCTGATTCGCTAATACAGCTTTTGTTATGAAAATATGATTGTTAACTCTAGTTGTTGCACAATATGTCAATATTACTATGCCACGTAAGCATACGTTCCGCTGCCAACCCAATCTGAGTGCGAACATCACACCGACTTGCACAAAATACCCAATGATAAATGTTGCCGCCACACTATGACTTGCCATAAATTTTCTTTGGTAACCATTATTCATTTGTCAGCAAATGTCTCACGCATACACATACCAACATGCAACAAGCTACACATGTATTTATACAACTAGCGCCAGCGCGTGTGGCATCAATCGCTTACAGCCAGAAAGTGCACATCATTGTCGCCAACAGCTCAAACAGAGCCTCATAGACATACATGCATAGGCACTCAACCGTGTATGGCCATGTTGCATGCCTCAGCTTCGCGCACAATATGTCAGAAATTTGAAATAATCGCTGTTATGAAACATTACTGCCGCAACCTAGTCACACGCTCGTTGCCTGTGTAAGCTGCTTGCCATAAAGTGTTTCATATTCACTTTTGAGTCAATCACAGCTCATTGTATTTACTCAAACATACATACATTCATACTGTCGTTTTTCTAATGAGCTTCGAGTCATTTGATTTTTCTTTTCTTTACCATAGAGAAAAATTGGAAGACAAGACTTCATCCGCTCTGGAAATACCAAATGAAGAAAGGCTGGTATGGACTAAGGGGGGTTTAAGCCAATAATAGGAAGAGGAAGCTTGCAGCACAACATTACTTAGAGCAATACTATCTATTCTGGCACAATATCTCTTATGACCTTCCAGGGACTTTTATTTACAAAATAGTACTGAAGAAAATAAAAAAATAACGACTTTTACATAGCCATATCCCAAGAAATCAGAACACGATGTCAGCCATTATGAACACGAAAGCGTCTCAGTACTTCCAACAACCTTCAATTTGTACAATCTCTATGATATTCAAACTAAAAAGCCCACTCTGAATGCCAATTTCTCATTCATTCTGTACGTTTCTACGATTTAAAAATAAATAATTGGCACGTACACTTCTATTAGGTGTTTGGCCAAGCTCCTCCTTTTATTTATACCGAGCGTCTTTATGTTGTACCACAAATGGAGGGACCTACAGTTTTAAGCCGACTCCGAACGGCAAATGGTTCTTTTTTCTATGAGGAGCTTTTTCATGGCAGAAATACACTCGGAGCTTTGTCATTGTCTTGCGAGGGGCAGCCGCTGTTAGAAAAAACCTGTCTATCATTTGGTGTTTCATGCACGGAGATTGGAACCTACGCACTTCCGAATAGTAGTCACTCATCATTCGGCCTAATGCTAGCATTGAAAAAAGAGAGAAGACGAACTATTGACACCTCCCGTAAAGAAAACTAGCTCTAAAGGGATTCAGAACTAATCGATTTGACTGCAAGGTGATTCACTTAAGTCAGTTGCAATTTGATAAACTTTTACTCATAACCAGACAAATTTCCACATCTAAACGAACAGCGCAAATTATTAACCAGAAATCTTACTCTCTGGATCATGCAATTGCTGAAGGGTACAAACAAACTTACATTTATGTATGTATGCTTGTATCTACACCGAGGCTAAGTTGATTTCTGCGCCACAAATGAGTTGTGCCACATTTATCTTTACCTCTTCTTATTCTTCCCATATTTTCACTTTTTGCTTGTTTACGGCATTTTTTGCATTTACCGTTAGATTGCTAACGCCTTGGTGGTTTCCGCCAATACGTGTATAGCTTATAGTCGCATTTGAGGCATTTGAGAGGCGAGTTGCGTGAGCCGTAGTTTAGCAACGTGGTTGACATTAATCCTTGGACGAGCTGATGGACTTGTTACAAGCCATTCGCCACGCTTTTTCTATTTTTCGCTGTCATATGGTTTTTCTAACAGCTGCAATTTTTATTTTTGCTCTAAATTATACCGACAAACAAACGTGTGGCAACAGTTTAATGCCAAACGCATGCCCGACGGTGTAAACATACATACAAGTATGCACGCAAAAGAACTGTTGCATGCAACGCTGGCGATCAGCCGGTAATCTATGACTTTCTGTGCCCACTTAACTTGATATGCTCATCGCTAGTCATCTATTTTCCGTTGCATTCGGGTAGGTAATATTCTCTAATAACTTGGCTGTATTGGGTTTGTGCGTGACTACCATGAAGTTAGCTTCGAGTGCGATGCCCACTGACGACATAGAATATTAAGCGAAAAAGTTATTGTACTTCTAACATCGATCGATGTATGGCCGGCACTGGTAAATATTCCCACCATAAGAACGTTTTCCATAAGAACGTTTCTTATAAAAACTCAACAAGTCTCACTGAACTGCAATCCCTTTACTGGTCACTTCCGCTTGTTGCCCATCTCGGTCTCTGTTACACTCTGTCACTGGTCACTCTCTCTCTCTCTATATATATTCCAACCTCTCTCTGGTCACTTCCGCCACTTGTTGTAGTTCTACATACAACTTTTCTCGAATACTTCAAAATTGGTAATATTTTTCGACTACTATTGTGCTACCATTAGATGGTTTTTTGCTCAGTCCAACAAAGCTCAGCATCCCTCTATCTCTGCTCTTGGAGAATCGCCAATTAGTTATGTATGTCTTTCTAGTTATTCTCTAAATAAAGGTGTTCTTTTATTCACGTTACTTGACTAGTGGGTTTTGGAACGAATTCGAACAATTTAAGCTAGTTATGAGTCCGAAAATGGTATGTGGGGCTGGATGAAGATAATTCTTAGACTTCCTCAGACTTATATATATATATAATTGGCGCGCACACCCTTTTTGGGTGTTTGGCCGAGCTCCTCCTCCTGTTTGTGGTGTGCGTCTTTATGTTGTTCCACAATTGGAGGCACCTACAGTTTCAAGCCGACTCCGAACGGCAGATATGTTTACTCGGAGGTTTGCCATTGCCTGCCGAGGGGCGATCGCTATTAGAAAAATGTTTTTCTTAATTTTGGTGTTTCACCGAGATTCGAACCCACACTTTCTCTGTGAATTCCGAATGGTAATCACGCACCAACCCATTCGGCTATTGCGGCCGCCGACTTACGGAGTATAAAAACATTCTTTAGTCTTCCAGTTTTTCGAAGCATTAACCAGTTTATTTCGAAATTTCCTGTTATCAATGGCTGTCATCTTTTGAAAATTAGCGACTCACATAATTTCCATGATGATAGCTTTGATATTTTTACCAAGGCCGATTGATGACAATCTCAAATAAAAAGAAAAATAGCTACTATTTGTTATTGCTCCTTTGTAAAGATATGCATCTCAATAGATTTAATTCTGTTTCTAGTGAAACAGATATGAAAAATCCGATAAATAAGCGAGAAGCATTCACAACTACATCGCAAATGTTTACCTCGAAGATTTAAATCAATAGATTGTGCATGACGAGAAGCCGCAGCCTGTAGAAAAACCAAACTTAGCTATCCTGAATATGACCTAAAAAGAACGAACATTCAGTCGTCCACGAAAGTTTAGATTTGAGACATCGAAAATAGAGAATAGCTTATTTTCACGTCTTTCCATGCAAATAGGAGTTCTTTCCATACTAAGCATTCCAGGCGCCCAATCTTAAAGCTGAATAAAACGCCGAAAGCTATAGCGCCTGCAACGCTTAGTATGGAGCTCCAGCTTAAGAGTCGGAGATGAAGAATATTACCCTCTAATTTACTTGTATGTAAGTGGCATTCTAGGAACTCCTTCTCACTTCTCCTAGAAAGTCGTAGAAGGCACCTTCTACTCATTCCTATGTCTTCGGCTTCAATTTCAAGAAAAAGGGTTGTGAGAAGCGGAGCTTTGCCACATTTATGGGAAAAAAACAAAAACAAAAGCAACATATTCGCCGTTGTTCGTGCATATGCGTGACAATTAATATAAAACATGGCAACGGAAGAAACAACGGAAAGGTGCACCTTCAGTGAAACAAGCAAATAAGGAAATGTAAAAAAACGATAGAAAATCATTTGCGGTCAAATAAAAACAAAAAATGGTAGAGAAGAAAAACAACAAAAACAAATAACAGTAGCACGAAGTGATCGCGTTATTGCAGTTGAGGTCAGCATTTTCTGCTTTTTCATAGTTGTTTTTATTTTTTTCGTGTGTTATTTTGTGGTGGCTTAGCCGTCATTGGTATGGTGACACAGATGCCAACACATGCACTTATGTAAGAATGTATGTGTGCTCCACGTATGCAGTTGCATTTGGCGTTAGCTCGGTCACCCGCACTCAACCACCGCCGATGACATGTAAGGTGTTTGCGGCGCTCTGCATGCTCCCTGCAAGGCGCTACAGAAGCAAAAGGAATCTACTCTGAACAAACTGTGTAACTATGTTTTCATAAAGAAAATTATTAGAATTGTTTGAGAAACATAAAAATGTCAAACCTTGCCAACAAATCCCTGTGCCATAGTTATTTAACCCAGTGTATGTGTACCGATGGTCTGGGTCCGCTTAAAAGAAAGCTGAAAAAAGCTTGTTTCAAAAAGTAAATTTCTCTCAAGAATTTCTCTCCGAAGCCCTATCAAAATATCAGCTCTCTCACACTTCATTTTATAACTTAATATAAAATATATAACTTCCATATTTTCAACAACCAAAATTATATTCCGTTTCAATGGCCGACCGTAGCGTGGCCACCACCTCTTCAAAGGCAAAACATTCCACTATTTTAATTTCTTTCGGTAGTTGTTCAAAAAGGTAAACAATTGTTGTTTATTTCTTTTCAACGTTTTGTTGAATAATTGTTGCACCACATAGTGGTTGCTATTGTTGTTGGTTGTTTGTGCATGCTACCGATGCCAACTGTTTTAAATAAAGTGTAGTGAATTGGAGTATGCAGACACGTCGTAGCTACTCCGAATTCCTGCTATGTCTTTGAAAAGCAGCAACCAGCAATGAGACACCAACAAAATTTAAATACAAAAACAACAAAAAATATATAAAAAGTATACAAAACAACGATGACCCAACGACGACAAGTAGCCGCAGCCGGAAAATTATAAGAAAACAACACACAAGGCAGGAAAAGGAACAGGAACCAGCATGCGACATGCAACATGCAATGCGCGACGTGCACGGCGCAACATACAACATGCACCCAGTAGCGGCATTTGATGCGAACGAAATGCAAAGAAACTAAATGTTGAAGAAATTTATTTATTTGTTTTAGTTTTTGTTTTTTTGAGAAATAAAAAATAGCCGACGAAATTCCGCTGAGAAAATGAGTATTTTAGTGGAAAGGGTTGAAAAACGAACAGGAAATTAATTTGAATATTTCCAAAAATGGTATAAATTTTATTCATTCAAAATCAGGTTGTCAGGTTGGTTTTGAGCTTTGTGTTTGGAAGTATGTGCGGAATTGCGCTAATTTGAATTTTCGCCATAAACTAAATTCGATCCGAAATCTGCATGCCATCCACCTGTGCTGTGCATGAAAATGTTAAAAAAAGAAGAAAAAACAAGGAGCTCGAATTTGCATGCTAAATAACGCCAAAAATTCAACCACCAACCAATATTGCATTGCATTCTTAGTCTTCTCACATCTCACTTCGCCCACATTGCATGCCACTTGCCTCCATATTTCAAAGGCACTTCATGTGCGCAAATCAGCTTCTTACTTGACTACACCCACCTGCATTGGCGCATATATACGTACAAATATATACATACATATGTATGTATGCGCATTCGAAGATGTAAATAAAATATTTCCTTTTAAATTATTCACGAATGACTGATTTGCTACTGTTGCTGGTGCTATACGAGTACCAACGCTGCTCCACTTGCTCTTCGTTTTGCATGTGTCAGTCACAGTTCTTTTCGGGAAAACTGATTCTTGGATTTCCGTCCAAATAGCGTGTCGGCTATCAGGAAAAAGCAGAATGGAAATAGAGGAAATATACTAACTTGCTTCATTAGCAATTCTTCAATGTAGAGAGGCTTATTGGGCGAAATTTATTTTTTTATTAATTTATGTAAAATATTTCGCAAAAAAAATGCTCTAGTGGTGCAATTAATTATGTATAGGGAAAATTCTTATCAAATATAAATTGGACGAATAAAAAATTCTGAACGTTTTATGTATATTTCAGCGCTCGAACTAACATACCTAGGATTATCCTCCTCCCACTTTGGTCCAACAAACTTGACCAGCTCATTTCCACAAGCCTATTTTGTGGCTAGTTTTTGTACCAGCAAGAAAATTTTGCAAATTCTTAAAAAACTGATAATCGGTTGGTTCCAGGTCTGAACTACTCGCCGAATTTAGCAGAAACATGCAGACAAACCTGCTTGGCTTGTAAACTGGGTTTTGTTATCTTTGGGGACGGCCCAATGCTATTTGTCTCTGATCTGTTGATTGCCTGTTGCTCTCATATGTGGCATATTTTTCACTTGAGAAATAGGTCGAGCTGGTGGGGACTCACCTGATGGATCATCGTGTATGCGTAAATATGCCATCACGTTTGACTAAGAAAAACGAAGAACTCGCCATGGTCGAAAATTTCGCGGGATGTCGGAGTAAGAGAATGGATAATAAAAACATATAAAAGTTGGAAAAATTTTCTACTATTAATATATATAATATTCATTCAAGGAACTTGCATTAGTATGTTAAACACTCCTAAACTAAACAATTAATATATTTTCATGTTTTGCCCACTTTAACGTCACAGTATTCAGCGTTCGCAGAGTTTTTGGTGAAATATAATATATAAAGGGGTTTTCAATTGGCGCGGGTCAATTTTGGCACCCTGTGGCAGCCATTTTGTTTTGGTGACATCTGTCTAATCTTTTGTTTATTATTCATTTGTTTATGCCAAATCATCATGGCAAGTTACACGATTGAACAGCACGTTCAAATGATAAAATTGTATTATCAAAATTAGTGTTCATTAACGCAAACGTTGCGCGCATTGCGCCCATTTTTCGGTAGACGTGGTGGCCCTTCCAATGTCTTATGGCCCATATTGAACCATATGGACCTAGACGACATGTGGTTCCACCAGGACGGCGCTACGTGCCACACAGCAAACGCCATTTTATTCCATTTCAACATCTACCCGCCCTTATTGAAAACCCCTTAATATGCTCTATTGTATAGTTCCGAACTTGTTTTCAGAAAGCTGTAGAACTCTGCACGCGAATATGTCGAATTGTATGTATTTCACCATAGGAACTTCTTTCTGCATATCGATTTTACTTGTGGTTTTTTTGAACTGTCTGCGATTTGTTGACGCTTGAAAGTATCCGCTCCATTGAAACTCCAGCCCATTGCAAATATTTAGAAAATATCTTCAACTAAACTGGCAATGCCAGTGTAGTCACCGTTTTTATGATGCAAATGTTTTGATATTTCAGTCCATCGATGTGAACCGGAAACATCATCCTCTCCCCACTTGGGTAATGTTAGATGACATAGTGGCGTTTGGGGAGCACTTGTCTTTCACAAACCAGCCTTATGCCTGACACATTCCCAATGTCATTGGAAACCACATCGTAACTGGCATTTTGATGGTGAATCTGAAAACATCAGTGGATGGCTCCTGCCAAATATACAATTATTGAAACAGCGAAACTGCAAAGTGAGTCGAGGGTGTATAAAAATGCTGGGCTAGGGTCCTGACGTTCACAGACAGGTTCTAAGTTTATATAGCAGATGAACTTTGAGCGAAATCTTCAAATGACGAAGACCATTTTAATCGAAAATCTCCCGGAATAATCGCCAGTTGTTTTTTGTTTGATCGCGTCAAAAAATCATTACGGAGAACGCGCTTTAACAACCGAAAGAAAGTAATGGAAAAATCGAAGACGGCTCTAATAGCTATACGGAAAGTAGAGCTCCAGAAATATTTCGAGAGCCAGATCAAAAGCTGACATAAATGAGTTACAGTTGATGTGGAGTACTTTCAAGGCGATAATATCGCATTTGAGGAATAAAGTTGTATTTCGAATTTTCTGAATATATTCCGCGAAGTTTTTGACCAAGGTGGTATATGAGAGACGTCTTTTAGGAGAGTCATCATTATCGATTAATTCTTTTAGATACTTATCGACTGATTTGCCCGAGTTATGGTTAGAAATCCCTTGCTAGGTGACGGTTTTCATTCTTGCTTTTTCGTCCTACTTAGCAGCTTTCGACCCCTCATCGCTTCTGTCAGTTAATGCGAATATTCTGCTTGAAGCTTCACTGCAATTTATTTCGCTCATTGCAGCAAATTCTTAAGTAGGAAAAATAAGCCACGAAATCCATACATATGTTAAGCACATCATTTGTCTTCATAATTTGAATGCTTTAATGCAAATACATTTTGTAAAAAATTTATTGCAATTTGTATATTTTGCTCCACACAACAATAAATCTTCAGCTTAAAAGCAATTTGGCAAATTAGCAATAAACACTCACTCAACAAAACTTGCAGACATATCCACGTACTTGCACACAAATACATACTTATACAGACATACATACAAGCATCAAGATAGTAGGTGACGTTAACAATGGCGTACTTGGCTTGCCACAGAGCAATGCGGAAACCTTGTTTTTCGAAATGCCAAATCAGTATGCACCTATCGCCAAAGTAATTCATTACAAATGCAAAACGTAGCGATCTATAATAGTTACAACAACAAAAATAACAAAAACAACAAATTCATGAGTACTAATAGCAACATTGGTCAGAATGACAATGACAATGACAATGTAACAAATTCAAATGACAATTCCAGCGAAGTGTGGTGTAACAGCAACAACAACAAATCGATCGTCTGGTTAAAACAAAGTAATGATCCTTAGAATTGACAAATAATTGCATACACATACATGCACACTTGCCTACACACATTCTCATATATGCAGTTATAGCACAAATGTATTTGTATGTGTGTGTGTGTTTTGAGTAAAAGATCAACACATAAATAGTCAGAAAACCAATAATAATAAAAATACATTACCGCCACATTTCGTTCGCAACTTATGTGTATCCTGGCCGTGTTGCATGCAACATCCAGCATACAAACACACATGCACACACTTACACTACTATGCTATTTATATGAGGTGAATTTAAGTCTGCTGGGGTTCGAAGAATCATGGCTTGGACTTCACACTCGTTGCATATTTTCGATTAGATCACAATAAAATTTTCGAGTTTTGCATAAACTGTCGCCGATTTGGACTCCACAACTCCACAACTACAAACCAACAATACAAGTACACATATGTATGTGTGTATGTATGCATGTAGGTGTATGCGCTTAGAAAGACGATACAAGCCAAGAAATGTATGGTAGAACTAATGGTTATGCCATTTGACCAGTACGCTTGCCACATATGCCACACATACATATGAACACTTACTTGTGCTGCACTCTATTCCAGCTTTCTAGCTCGTGCGCCGCACGTTAAACGAAAAAAAGCAAATAAAACACCACAGAAACACGAAAAATACTCAAATCGCCAAATGGTCGCAATGTCACACAGAGGTCCGGGCATGAAGAATTGCAAGGTGTGATTTCATCATTCAACGGAAAAGAGTGTTGCGAGCTTGATGTGCAATGCAATGTGGCCAGTGTGGCGAGTGAAGAGTCACCAGCCCAGCTCGATGAACAAATCGAAACGCCTACGAGCGATAATAAAGCAAAAAGCAGAAAGCAATAAAAAGGTGGAAAAATCGCATTTCGTTGAGGTGACAAAAGTTGGCGGCAAATGCATGCAAATATGCGAGAAACTAATGTATAAAAGTAGTATCGAGCTCAAAAAAAAAGTTGTAGAAGTGAAAGAATAAACATTTGCACAACAACGCCAACAACAATTGCATATTCTTCTTAAAGTGCTGCGGGCATATGATAAATATCGCATGGGAACATGGAAGTTAGCTGCAAGAGGACTAGAATTGAGCGCTTGGACTGTTGGACAAGTTGTGGCAAGTTGAAGTTATGGTAACACGCTCCATTTTAGCAGCATTTTTGGAACAACAACATTACTCGTTTTAGTTTTTTTTAGCTATTTCTATGAGCCATTAGCACGCACATGGGCCGTGGTAGAACAGCAAACAAGCAGTCGGGTACAGGGTGGCGCAAAATTAATCACTCTATCGGAAGATTTTTAATTTTTGCAAATGGCACCATACGTAAAATTTGTTTGACACTTGTGAACTAGACGGCTGCAGCATTCAAACAGACAAGCAATGAAGGTAGTGAAGCTCAATAAAATCTTTTCATCACTCAAAAAAAAATTTTTTTTAATATCAAAATTAAAAATTCAAAAAAATTTCTTTTTTTCACTTAAAAAAGTTATTCAAAAACAAAACTGGATGATTAATTTTGCGCCACAATTTATGTGCAGAGAGATTTAGTCAAAAAAAAAAATTATGAAAAGCCGTCATTTAATAGGAATAGTCACTCGAAGCCTGGGCGGTGCCTTCACTGCTTCAGCTGGAGTCATAGAAAAAGAAGCAGCTGCGGACAAACAAATGAAAGAAATTACCAAGTTGAAGTCTCACTGCTGTGATTTAATATAAATAGTCCACTTAGAGAAGTATGAGTTCTCTAGTCCAAGTTTATACCGTCAGCGTCAAAATATGTAAAGTTGTAACTAACCAAACGTAAGTTTCGACTACATTTACTATTTTTTATAAAAATATAGTTTATACAACAACAAGAACCATATAAAGCAAAGTTGCAAACTTTGTATAAAATTTGTAAACATTCGGCAAATTTTCATCAACATTTCAAACTCTTTACTCAGAATTTTTTGAAAAATTTCAGGTATGGCGTTTTATATATCATTGAATTTTGATATATTGAAGTTCAACTTTCAAGTAGATAAAAAGTCACACGGATTTTTATTGCTCTTATTCATAAAAAATGTGGAGTACGCGTTAAATGGAGAAAATGCACCAGATTGCATCCGCAAAAAAATTCTAAAAAATCAGGTTGAGCCAAAAATTACGGTTTCTGTCTCTAACTCATCGATGGCTTGTTCCACAAAAACCTGAATTGTTAGTATATTGTTTGCAGAATATCGGTCACAGTACCTCACAAAAAGTTTAACATTGTCAAATCGCAGCTCCGAGGTGGCTAATTGACATCGCCAAGACGGCTGATAACATGATCACCAAGCTTGACGGGCAAAATATCGATTGTGATATGAGCTGTATGGCATGGTGCATCATCTGAAACCAAAGATCGTCAAAGTCTATCTTTTTAATTTTTGGCAACAGAAAATTGTTTGTTGTGCCCCCAAAATCCGCACCAAATAGTCATTCTCTGCGCAAGTATTGGTTTTTCGACGATCAAATACAGATTCCCCGATCCCCAAATGCGTCAGTTTTGCTTGTTTGAGTTTAAAATGCGTTTCATCAGATAGTTTTCGAGCAGAATGGTTGCCCATTTCGAGGTGCTTGATAAAATATTTTTTAACGATATTCGAGCTCAAAAAAGAACTGTAACTCCACAAATAACAAATGATTCAAAACAAGAAACACTATATGGACCACACTGTATAGTCCGGTATGTAGATTTAGACAACTTCTTTCGCATTCTACGAGAATACCCATCGACGTCATCCTTATCGCGTTGATCAGCTCCACAAATGCGAGCATTTCGCTACCCTTTGTTATACCAACCTCCTGAGTTGGGTTCGTGGTCTATGGTCTTTATCTAAATACTGCCTTGGAGGCGACACCCGATTTCAATGCAACTGCACATCGAGCAAAGCCCTGTTTGTTGTTAAGCCACATCTCAAGAGGCTGTTCTCTCGAACAGTTTGAAGCAACCTTTACGGGCTCCTGTGGCCTCGAACGATCGTTTGCGAAACGCATGTAATTTTTTTTACCTTTCATGAGAATAAGAGTTTATGTATCGGACCCCAACAACAACATTTTGTAAGATGTTGGTTTTCGACGCACATTTGTAAGGCAAGCGGCTTGCGCGAGCATACGTCGGGTAATTTAGTGAGTATTTCCACGAGTTCATCGGAGTGGGTCCCCTAAAGCTTTTTATCTTTCTACGATTACATTACTCTAGAATTAAATACTGCAGCGCTCCATTACTGATTTAAAATGACGGCGTCAATGTACATGAAAACCTAATTTGTGGCAAAGGTTCAACAACGCATATCATACAATATTTTATCAGCCAATAATTTTTTTTCTGAATGCTCTTTAAGTTTTCGCCTAAACACTTTTACGTGAGCCATTGTTTATCCACTCAACTGCTTATTTTTCATTAAAAATTTTAACAAATATTTCTTTTTATAAAAAAAAGAAAATAAACAAACGCTCAACATGATCCCCACACTTTATTTGCTGCCTCGTTTCGCTGCGCTCCAATTGTGTTAGCAACGAGTGTTTTTATGCGTTGCGGCTCAGTACCTACGAATTGTATAACAACAACAACCTACAACCTCTATGTTTTTACTTATTAATGCAATTACCATAAGCAGCAGCCCCACTGGCATAATACATACAAGGAACCCTGTAAGGAAAAAACCTGCACTAGTAAAACACATTTCTGTAACTTTTCAGAATTAGTACGGCTTGGGGTCTATAGGAAATAACTTTACTACTCATTACGTGGGCAATTAAATCTGCTGATCAGTAAGTGAAAGAGTTGAAAAGCAGAAAATTAAGAGTGTAAGTGAAAAATTTTCTGGCTTTTTACGACCGGAGCGTCTTAAGTTTGTTTGAATTGCAAGGAATTGGCGATGGCTATAATTTTTCAAGCATTTAACGGCCGCACATTGCTCTTAAGGCTTAGAGAGAGGATTTAAAGGCTAAGAAGAGACAGCTGTTTGCCAAATCATTGCTCCTCGATTTTTTTCATGTTATGATAGTTTATACTTTGAAAAATATTCTTGCAAATTTTTATATTGAAATTCGTTGTTGTCTAGACGTTAGAGTCCTTTAAAACGAGACCGGTTTGGAGCACGACGCTCGACGCGCTGTTTTTCTCGAAACTATTTTTTCCGAGTTGGCGTTGGTAATTTCTCAAAAAGTACTGAACCGATTGATTTGAATTTTTGATTTGTTATTGAGTAGACTTGTGGCTCTTTTTCTTTTTTTCTATTTTTTTTTAGAGCGAGAACGTAAAAAAATCCTTTTTTCCATAAAAAGATAAAATATCTAGTTTTTTTTTTTTTTTCTAAATCTGCTACCCACCACAGCGACATATCGCCTGATGAATAATCGACCGATTTTTTGTTTTCAGACGTACCTGAGCAGCCCAATCAGTTACGCCAATGGCATGAGTTACGTCAGGGGAAGCAAGTTTTGTTTTTTATTATTGTCATTGAAACAAATTTTTTTTTTTTTTTTGTAAATAAAGAATTGATCTAAGGAATAAAAACGATTTTCAATTGATATCGATTGTTTTTCTTCAACTTTTAACGCCTTCAATTATCACGTCTCTAGACTAAAAAGGCACCTTAATGTTGGCTCTCGAGTACCAAGGCACTTTAGTCCTCGTTTTTCAAAACTATGTAAATTAAATTAATGAACCACGTATGAATTAATTAAACCACATAATGAACCATTTTTATTCTTCTGGTGAGTTTTAACTCTTATTCCAGCGCTTTTGATATGTCGGACAAGCTTTTTACCTTCCAAAAAGCGATACTATCCGCTCGCAATGATTGATTGACGATGGTATCTATCTCTATGCCTCTAAATTTGTGTGCAGTTGGTGATTTTATTTTTGTAGCTGTACAGTTTAAGATCACGATACTCAAAAACTCTTGCCTTTCTTGGTCCATAAAATGTTCCACATGCAATGACCACTCGTGATGGTTGGGTTTATTATTATCCCCTTGGGTACGGTTTCATAAGAGAAAATATTTGCATGTAGTCGGATCTAATTTTTGGTTGCTTGGAGTAGAACATTTCGCGTAAGAATTCTTCTATTATAGCAGATGTAAGCTGATGATGAAGTTAGCAGAACTGTGCATGTAAAATATTGTCTAAATTAAAATTATGGCTTAGACACGTCACCCGTACTTAGGGCAAAAAGGTGCATGACTTTTCTCAGAAGTCAAATGTACCCAAGAGCGTCAACTAGCCAGGTTCTAAGTTCAATTCGACACCGGCGCATTTCCCTGCAGGGTAACTACATATTTACATATGCCAGCACTTGTGTGTGTGTTTGTGTAGTGCGGTACTTCAGCTGAGCTACATGACCTGACAACAATCCCCACCACATTATTTTCCTTCACATGCCACAAGCCAACAATTTTTCAAGCCAGCTTCTCCACCAGATCCAGCTCCAGCTCTCCTAATCATGTACATAAGCACATATACATATATGTATGTATGTATGTAGCACTACTTAGCCTAACTGCTATTTACTTTAAGCTGCTTCCTCCTCTTCTTTCTTAATACTACTACGCGTATTTACTCTCGGCCTGTAAAATGTCACAGCACATCCACATCTAACCCCATTCGTGTACTCAATAGATACCTGGTTGGTTTTTCTTTTCAACTTTCATTGTTGTTCTTCATTTGATGTGTTTGCTGTTGTAGTTGTTGTTTGTTATAGTGTGGCAACATGACGCGGTAGTCTAATTTAAATTAGCTGTGGATTATTTCAAGTAAAGGCAAGTCGAGTGGCGGCAACAGCTAAAATAGTAAAAATTGTAGTTAGAGCAAGTGAAGAGCAGTGGTGAGGAGCAAAGGGGGTCATGAAGAAGGTGGATGCATTGTTCGCTATTATAATTAGTTACATACTTTCATATATTTCTTTTTTTTTGTGTTGGCATTTGTTGTCGTTGACATAAAACGTGTGGTGTTGTTGTAGTAGTTCTTGTATATACTTATAAAATGTCAGTTTGGCTGTTTACCTTTGCTACTGCCATCGCTGCTGCTGCACAAATACCGAGCGTCTGCAAACACTCGACTTTGGCGGTAAACAGTAACAGCTAACAGCCAGCAGCTTTGGCGCAACTCATCTCATTCTTCTGCTATGATTGCTTCACTTTTACTATTGTTGTTTTTGTTAATTTTTAATACTGTTTTTTTTTTTTTTAATTTTTGTTTAAATATTAAACTGTCATACATTGTTACGCGCTTTTGTGGAGATGTTGCAAACAGCTACTGTTCCGTTCTGCTGCTTAGGGCTGTAGCTAGAGCGAAGGCTAGTGGCTTAGAGGCGCTGCCAATATAAATTATTCCACGAGATACCGCAGACAAATATGTACACATTTGGTTGAGCATGCAAAGGTCTGTGTAATATGTATGGAGATTAGGTATCATTTGCATATATGGAGCACATAACTACACACATACTTACATACACATACTCCAATGTACCTACATATATGTATCTACTTATACTTGTATATAGGTATGTATTTTTACATAATGTAGTGACTATGAATATTCAAGCTGTACTCCACTTGACTCAGTTGCAAGTTCCCTCCACACAATGCGGGCTATTCTACTGCATGGCATATTTATGATTGTGTTGCGCATTTAATATTTCATTAAACAAATTTAATTAACTTACGGCTAAGTATAGGTTAGATAAAAAACAGTTAGCTTGTAACAAATACACTCATATAAGCACACATACGAGTATATTCTTATAATGTTTTCCTATAGGTAATCAGGTAAACAAAACCTGCAATGTCACTTATGAGTTGAATTATTTGTATTAGCTTACATATGAATATGTTTGTTTGTATGTATAGTAAATTTGTATGCTGAGTCAACAGTACTTTTACACAACAATGATTGCGCATTTGCTGGATTATCTCTTTTGATTCAGAGCACTAGCGCACTCGGTGGCAGCATTTCTCTTCAGCTCGTGAAAAAACTGCAGTACCACAATATTTTGACCAGTTTCAGCTACTTTGATTTTGATTTTATTAGTTTTCATTCATTTTGCATAATAATATAGTTCTTTCTACAATACGAAATTTAAAAATTATACCTCCATACTTTGTACGAAATTCAAGCAAATTCGTGAAAATTCATCAAAATTTCAAACTTTTTAATCAAAATAAAAAAAAAAAAATCTGGGTATGCAGTTTTGTAGCAAATTTAATCCTAATACAAGAAAGTGCAAGTTTCAGGTACCACAAAATCCTCGTAGATTTTTGATAATTTTTTCTTAGCGCATTTTTTCCATTCGAAAAAAATTTTTTTCATAAAATGATAATATAATCCTTTAAGAATATGTCAAAAAAGTTTTAGAACGTATTTCTTATATTAAGGTCGTCAACCGTGACGACTCTATTCTTTGCTCTGGAAGAGGTACCTGTATAGTTACGTAGTATTCAAACTTTAGACGCGTTCTTATCAAAACTATATTTTTCGAACTGGCGTACACGATAACTCGAAAAGTTATTGACCGATCTCCCTGAAATTTTGCTCACATCTTTTCAATTCGAAAATTTTTCGAAAAAATAATTTTTTTTTATGCAAAAATAGTAAGATTTTCCCAAAATTAATTTTTTTTTTGAGCATTTTATTCCGCGATTTTTTTTCCATTTTTGTTTCATCCATAGAGAAATTATGACATTAATAAATAAAATAAATTTTCCTTTCTTGTATTCAGGTCACTGACGCCGATGCTACAATGCCCGCCGATTGAGAAGCCCCGCTGCGACCTTCCTGAAAGAATTGAGTGTAGGTACATCCGCCATTTTATTTATATTATTATTATTATGTATTTATTATTTATATTATTATTATTATGTATAAATAAACTGTATGCCAATTTTTAAAAAAATATATTGACCTCTTCATTTTAAATAATTTTAATGAAAATCAGGGAAAATATGGCCGTTTACAGGCATTTGTGCCCTTAAATGAACGAAATTAAAATTTATGAAAAATGCGGATCACTGATGGATGAAAAATTACCAAAATCAAAGAAAATTTTGAGCCAATTCGAACTCAGTTTATTATACTATTTAAAAAAAATTTAATGCGCCATAAAACTGCGCTCCCATTTTTTTTGATTTTGAATAAAAAGTTTGAAATTTCCATGAATATTTTCCGATTTTTTTTTGATGATTACATAATTCCCCAACTGAGCAAGTCCTCTTTCGTATTCTCACTCTCATTCTTATTTTCACACGACTCCCTTGAAGCGCGTTTTGTACCATCAAGAAAATTATCGAGGGGTTTTTATCTTGTCGCGTTGAGGAGGCTTAGTAAGGGCAATGATTTTGAGAGTGAAACCGGCGGTAGCATAGCTACTGAAAAGGACTTCCAGGCCGGTAGGTAATCACTGAAGCTGAAAGCAATCCATCTAGCAGCGTCTGACCACAGGTTAGTGGCGACTATAGCGGGCGTCCGTCTTGCAGCAAGCGGCTCGCGATATAAACGTGTAACTAGGGTATGTCCACATGCCTGGCAACTGCAGGCGCTCTATCGTTGTACTATAAAACCTGGGCTAATTAATGCCTTCTTTTCGAAGGAAACTAATTAAAGGAACAAAAACAAAGGGTTTTACAAATGCTTGCAAACATAATGATGGATAAGTACTAATATAGGGTGGGCCATGTAAAATTTGATTTTTGAATCGGCTATAAAAAAAAACTAATCAACATTTTTTCAAACTTTTTGTTTATTTTGAAGATTGAACATTGTCATTTATGAATGAAAAATAATATCGTTCAAATGACTGCCACTGGTTTTACAGTAGGCCATTCGATCAACCCAATTTTTAAGCACATTTTCGATTGTTTGGGCTCCAATTTCATGAATGGCAACTTTGATTTCGTGTTTTAAAGCATCAATCGTCTCTGGATGGTTCGCATAGCATTTGTTTTTAACGGCTCCCAACAAAAAATAGTCCAACGGGCTTAAATCACAGCACCGAGGCGGCCAAATGATATTGGAATTTCTTCTTCTCTACAGCAACGTGTGTATTTTCTAAGCCCCAAATCCGACAATTTTGCTTATTGACGTAGCCACCGATGTGAAAATCAGAAAAGAAGAAGAAGACTCACCGCTTTGGAAATAGGTTTGCAATATTTCCCAATTTTGTTCAAGCGTATAGTAGCGTCCCATTTCATAAATGTCAAACCTTTAAGTAAATTATGAACACATTTGACATGTCATTTGTGTTACCATTCTCAAAAAAATACGTGGTTCAAAAAGCAAACGCTATATGGCCCACCCTGTACGTAGTGGACCACAAGTATGTATATGGCGAATGCCGTAGCACCTCTCATCCAATTTTTTGGTGCGTTGTTAAATAAATGTAAGTGGGTTCTGGCTCTGTTTTGATGAAATTTTCGACAATGCTGACGGTTGCGCTTCATGAATTAATCAATTATTTTTGCACTACATCAAAGAATAGCAGGCGTAAATTCGTGTGCCACCCTATATCGAACTTTTTCTTGAGACCCACTTTACGTAAATTATGTCAAATGGATTTCTGGCCAATCCTTAGGTCCTGAGCAATGGAATAAGTGCTCACATGGCGGTCAAACTCGAAAATTTCCATAATTTGATAGAAATTTTCGTTTATTCGCCTTTCCATTAATCCAGCTGAACACAATTTGACAATAAACATGGGGAGCGGGCCATGCTAATAGTTAATGAATTCAATTCCTGTATCAGTTGGATTTTCTGTGGCGTTTGTTAAGTTCTTTGCTTAAAATCGTGTTGATAAACGCCGAGTGGTTGAGAAGGTCGTCGAATCGATAAGCTTAGGCACTCGGCGAAAATCACTTCTACCGATAGAAAAGTATTTTTTTTACCTTAGAGTACTTGAAGAGTGATCTCCCTATGAGTAAAAATAGTCTTAAATCTGTCTAACGTGAATAGCTCATCTTCGATTCATATGAGTAGAATGGAATTATTAGAGTCGCCGATGTGATATTGAGTTCTGTACTCCAATGTTTCGACTTTTCAGCTTGACCTTGTGGAAGGTCAGAAAGTAACGAATTTTATCTTTTTTATCTCTACCTTAGAAAGCTCCAACACACATCAAACACAACAATTTTAAGAACTTTTTTCAACCATAACGTCGCTTTTCAATCGCAGTCAATGTAAACCGGAAGGTCGATGATAATTTACGGAATTTAATTGCCACACCTTGCACTATTACTTATGTAACGTTTCCTTTGACCCAAATTCACTGAAATGAAATTGATTTCTAACTTCCAAAAAGAAACAAGAAAATGAGCTTTTGACTTTGCTCCATACTTTGATACTGCTCCACCCGCGTCAGCGAAAGCGAGCATAAGTCAGCAAGTAACTTGCCGCAAGCACAAAGTGACACTTTGCTATAAGAAGTAAAGAGCAATTAAATTTTTATAAACAACTTAAGCTGGAGGAAAGTATGTATGCGCTTTTGTACAACCTACTTAAGTTTCGTAAGCAATGATGCAAGCGCAGCATGCAACAAGAAATGTGTGTAGAAAGCAAGCGCAGCAAGCGCCATACACAAATAAATTTTGCAAGTAATAGAATAAGTCGGATACACAGGATGCGAGTAAGTGAGTGAGTGAGAGCATAGAGTGACCAGAAGATAGCATTAGCAAAAATGTTGTGGTGCAGAGTTGGGGCATTAAAATTTCACTTTACTCAAGCACTGAGTGGCAAAGCAGAAGAAAAGGGCGACAAATGTGAGTAAAAGTAGTAAAAGTACTAAAAGTTGTACTTGAAGTAAAGGAAATATTAACTGAGAAAAGTGGAGCAAACGAAAAGAATGTGGACACACATTTGGCCAAAGGGAAAGCCACATGCAACTTGGAAGAATTATATAAATAAAAGCATGGAAGGAAGTGCTGAGTTTGAAGTGTGTGTGCGTGTGTTTGTGTTAGTGTGTGCAAAGTACAAAAGTGCAATTGTTTTAAATATTTAATAAGCGGAAGTGCAACTACTTTGAAATATACACTTGCAACAGCAGCCACAGTGCTAAGAGCGGCTGGATATGTTGAGAATGGAAATTCAAACCAACAACACGAGGGACTTTGGATACTCTTGTAGATCACAAGCATTTTTTTGAAGTTTTTTCCACATACTTTTTTGCTATTTCTTGTAGAAACTAACAGAGTCGTCAAATCAAACAGTTGACGCCACCGCTCGCGTGACAATCATTGAAAAAAAGGGAGAAGGAGGAAGAGGTAAAAAGAGTGAGAAAGAGAAACAGAGCAAGACCGAAATATAGTTGTAATTTGTATATTTGTATCGAATGTCCACTCCACAATAGCGCAGCTGCAAACGCTTGCCAATTAATAGAGCAATTTTGACACGCAGGACATCTGCAGGAAGTGTCGCACGCCACTGCCACTCGAAATGCTATCGAAATTTGTAAGCAGGCGTGCGCACTTAACGCAAGTATGCATATGTGCATAGGTCTGTGAGGGCATTCAAGTGCTAGAATTTGTTTAAAACAAGTAAAAACTTTCAATTGCCGCTAATTTCCTATGAAATACACCTATGCCTAAAAAGGGAATACATTGCTAATGACAGAAATATGAGTCGCACAATGAGCAAGACAAAATTATTTTCCGCCTAGCTGATATCCTTAATTTCAGAGCATTTGTTGTGAGCTATGCCGCTAGGGCAATTGCGTCGAAGTGGCAAGTTCGGTGTATTGGAAAAAGTCGTAAATTTGTCAGCGATTGCCGACTCAGGAGACAAGCAATTAAAAAAGGAGTGTAATTCATAAAAACACACATGAACGCACTTTGTGTGAACATTAGGGTGCATCACCCTCCATGAAAAAGAAACTTGTGACTAGTTTTTCACGAAATTATAAAATTTATTATTTTTTAAGGATGTCACCACTAAGATCAAAGGTTGCTCAGGAATACCTGGTAGCTTTAAATGATATTAACACCGTATTCAATGTCAGTCCTATATGGGCTCCGGGACATAGAGATATTGAAGGAAATAGCAAAGCCGATGACCGAGCCAGAAAGGGTAGTAATCTTCCCCTGCTTGCAAACAGAGGCAATATTGGAACTCCTATGGCAACTTGCAAATTAGGGATAAAAAATTATATTCTCCAGCAGATCAAAAGGTCGTAAAGAGAAGAATATACTTGTGCCACAACTAGGCTAATTTGGCCACAGATGGATAAGAAAAGATCAGGAGAATTGCTCAATCTCTCAAAAGAATACCTCTCAGGTTGTGGCTTGTGTCACCGGTCACTGGCTGTTAGGTAGGCACTCTTCTAGGCTAGAAGTATTTTCTCATTAATACTGCAGAGGCTTTAGAGACGAGGAAGGGGAAGAAACAATGGAAACCAGGAAGGGGAAGAAACTTCCAGCATTGTCCAGCCTTAGTTAGAAGTAGAGCAAAGTTGTTAGAAAAATATTCCTTTCGACTCTCTTACGGAACTATCCAGTGTTGGAATAAAACCTATCCTACGCTATCATAAAAGCGTCTAAATGATTCCAAGGAAGAATAAACACTGAGGCTCCCGTGTTACCCAGTGGTACCACAACGGACCTGCAGTTGAGAGTGAGCTGACTATTCTAAGCCGACTGACACAAAAACCTAACCCAGCCTAAGGATGTTGCTAAAATATTTCTAGAAACCAGTAAATCAAAATAATGTAAGACTCAAGTGATGCACCAAATCTAGCTATGAATGGATTAATTTTCCAAGAAATGCGGAAATAGTTTTCCTTATACAATGAAAATAGTTTTCAAAGTATATCAAATTTTAGAAACCTAACTCTACATCAGATGATAAAATAGATTCTAATATGTCATTGTGTCATATTTTTACAAATGTTGCAAGCTAAATTTTGATACCATCTGAGCTATTTTTGAAAAATATTTTCTAAAACAATGTTTCTAATTCGATTTTGAAGGTAACATATTTTCAGATCGGAGGTCTTATCTGTGCTCATTTTTTAGAAAAAATATTTTTTATAAAAAAAAAATTGTATACAAAATTGGACTTTTAGAGTTATTTCAGAAAATGGTTCAGCTCACGTAATTCTTAATTTTATTTCGAATAATTTCTTCAAAAGTTTAAAAATACAATAAGTTTTTTAATAATAAGTTGCAACTTTTTTGTTGACCCACTCTAATGTAACATATACCTATGCATACATTTAATGTAATATTCATATAAATTCATACAAAACTACACGCAAGTATTTTTTGTTATTTGAGCCATTTAATTTCAATAGCCAAGTGCAGATTGTCTTTCAATAGTCCTTCAGTGTCCTGTGCAGCATTCGCCTTCTATTTAAAGCAAACAATTAAACCGGGAAAAATATATTTATATTTGTAGCTGAAGTGGCCGTTGTAATTTTATTAAGTACTAACAATCTCAGTTTCATATAAGTAGATACATCCAAAACCTTACAATGGCCTGCTAGAAAAATATCTTAACTAATCTGCTGCTGCTTAATGTTGCACGTACTTACATAGAAATACTTACCATATCTAGCTCCAATTTCAGTGCACTTTACTGCAGTAGCTCATATGTGAAAATTCTGGAGAATTCACATGTCAAATATCTACATGCAGGGCGTCGTAAGTATTTCACAGCATTATCCTTAATCAGATAGGGAGTTTTTGGAACACTTCTAATAGCGAGCGAAAGTGTGAAAATTGAGCCTTTGTTTGTTGTTTGCTAAGCATTGAAATGACAAAGACGGAATAATTTTTATAAAACATAAAAATTACGAGATTGTTTGCTTCGCAAAATCGATTCAACACATTTGTTTTTGTTTTCAAATATACCTTAAGCTGTTACTATGAGCTCAAACAAAATATGCGTGGATAGCAAAAATTGCATTTATTACCTAACCGAGTCTACGATAGTGGTAAGCCTTTGTTTGCAGCTCCTGCGGTTTTTATGATTTATGAAAAATTACGACTTCCATTACAAATCAATTGTAAGACACGTCGCCATAGGTACGTACGATATTGGCTTAATTTTTTTTTTTTCAAAATTTGCCCCCCCGCATGCATTTGATATATTTGCAAAATAGATCTATCTTTGATCGCAGTGCGCAGTATCCTAAGAATAATAATTTTGATATAGGAATTTTTTGATTATGCTGGTGCAGAAGTCCCCTACCTTAACTGCTATTTTGCATTCAAAGTTTATTTTTGACAGTAAAAAAGGTTAAATCTATTTCGATGTGCGATGAATAACACCGCACTTTACTCGGCTAGGCTTGGCATTGTTTCGAGTCCTTCTGCTGCATCTCATGGCTTCGACCTCAGCTGTCCTACTCTTGCTAAGAGTAACAGCAAAGTACAATTTTAATTGCTGCTAGGTTGTTAAGGCATTTTTACACTAGTTCCGAGCCCACATAGTGTGGAGCTAGAGGTTTTAATGCAGCTTGACTGCACACCCTTGTTGTCCCTCATATGATTTATTCTCGCACAGATTAAAATTGCTTGAATTTTAGCATGCAAGACGCTGGCTATTTGCTTATTAGTTCAGTGATTTTCGTGTTTGGACGATGGATCCCCGCATCAACTCCAGCATTCATTTTCAAACTGTCTGTGAACCATTCAAGACTACTGGGATCTACCCAAGGTTCTCTCGGTTCCTATACATCGCGGTCTGAGATTATGATTTAAAATCTACGGTAAAAACTCATTTTGGATTCAAACTTAAATAACGCACGAGAAGAAATCAATCCACACTTAGTTTGAAGAAAAGTTTGCAATTCTTGGTAATGTCGCTCAAGAGTTTCCTTTCTTTACTAGACACCAAATCGATAAATGATCTTCCTTATTTTTGGCTCAGCCTGCGCTCCTCCCTAAACTCTTGTGAAACGTTTTTTACAGATAACCAAAAGGTCTTGTAACATAATACTCCTACTAGCTGAATACTTTTAACCCACTTTAAAAAATGTTACAGTATGCGGCAACTAGGAAAAGATCCATGTTTCTTCACTATTATTTCTCTACAGCAGAAGTCGCCAGAGATGACAAGTGAAACTCCATCCAGGCCCTCTAATAGGATCAATGCCTAAGAATCAATCGCTAAACAGAGTAAAGGTGAAGCTTTTTGTTAACTGTATTTAGCAGGTAAAGTATTAAGCGCATACAAATGGCTGACAGGTTAACAGTCCGACATAAGATTGCTCACTAGTTACCTAACTAGTCACAATTGACAACTACTTAAAATCGTTATATCTGATAAATATTGAAGACATGCAAATGAACGGTTAAGGTTTTTTGTTATTGTGCGAAGCTAAGAGCTGCTGCTGCTGTCATTTACACTTCATGGGTAGCATCAATTTTGTTCAACCAGCCACTTGACACAATATGTTAATTACTCAACTGTTTATGCTCAGCTGCTACTTCGATACGTCAATCGGTCACTAATGTTTGTTTGTAGGTGTAAGGAATTTGTTATTGTTTCAGTAGCAAGCCAAGCCAAGTGATGGAAACAAAAATTTTGACTGATCATGATTGAGCATAAATACATAAATAAATATGTACTATATATATATATATATGGCTGTGTAGATGTATGGGTTTATGTGTATATTTATATAGATAATGAAGCGTTATGAAGCTCACTACGCTGGTGGGTAGGCATGCTGAAAGAAAGTGTTGGCTCTCAAAGTGTGTGAAACAATTTTTCTCCACACTCAAACGCACATTTACTCCTTCGCGCATTCATTCACTTTTTGCCCAACTTGGGCCTCTTCTTTGAGTAAATAAACAAGTCAGAATTTTTATGCAAATTACGCTAGAATACACACAGATATTTAATTGGTAAGCAAAACAGAAAAAAAAGAGAAAAAAAAACAGAAAAAAATGTAAATTCATTCATTTGTTGAGAAGAGATTTTTCAGGTAATGTTGGCCGTTAAAAATTTTTGTTTAAAAATTCTTGTTGGCAAATAAATAAAAAATAGAAGCTTTTGTTGATGTTTTCAAATAAAATTTCTTTAACAAGAAGAAGTGAATAGTGGAGCTACGAAATTCCAAGCATTATTAGCTTCATCAAATCCAGTCAGGAGCAAAACCATCAAGTTAACTGAGAGTTTAATGAAATCAACCTTGATCAGCTATGCATTACAGGTTTGGTTTTGCAGACAACACATAAGGTAGGGCAGGTTTTATACGACGAAACTATCGAGTTGGTTCAGAAGCCCCAGATGAGCTAATTTGTTGAAAGTCGAGGTCGCAACAATATCATTCTAGCGACTAAGTTATTGAAGATGAGAGATGGCAGCAGCGCCCGCGCGAGATCAAATCAGTCCTACCCTGAAAAATATCAAAGCACTTGGTCTAAATTTTGCGCCTCAGAGGTGTCCTTGATATATTCTATAATTTTTATTTTTATTATTTTTACTATTCTTTTTATACATATCACTCCGCCATAACTCATTCACTCTTCTTAAAACACAAATCCACTACTTGCCTCACAAAATGTAATCACCTGAAACGCACGCTGGCTCCTGATAAGATATATCAACAGTCTTGTTTTATGCTAAAAAATAAGGAATTGCTGTCGTAGAAATATCAATTATGTCAAAAAAATGAATATGAAATATCAGCAAATTAATAACTTGATGCCGACATTGAAGGTTTCCATTTTTATTGGTTTAACTGATTTTTTCTCTTTATAACTTTCAATGTTTTTATTTTATAATTAAATACTTTTTTCATAACTGCCTTTTAATATATTTCCACGCTTTTTAAAAAATGTTGTATTTTTTCCCCCGATTTTTAGTTAAATTTTTTATTTCCACCATAACATTTCTTGCCACTTAATTGACTTTTTCACATTGAATTAACTTTAATACGGCAGCCTGTGTATGCACGCCTAGGTGTGTATGTGTGCGAGCGCGTGAGAATTTTTTTGAACCTAAACGTGCCACCCACCAACACGCAACTTCCTATACCACCATTTGCAAGCAGTTTTGTTTTTCGTATTTTTACTTAATTCTTTACGCTGCTACCAATCAATTGCTTGTGCAACATCTGAACGCATTAAGGCAGGAGAGTAGTAGCCAGTAGCAGCCGTAAATGATGTGAAAGTGATAACAGCTGTTACGTAAAAATTGATTCAGTCTTCTTACGCTTTGTTGCTTCATTTGAAAGTTTTTCATTGTTTCTGTTTGTTTGCCCGAAGGAAGAGTAGCGGAAAAAATGAATATTTTATGAAATATGCGCTGTGATTTTATACGCTCGAAAGAAGAGCGTTGCACAGGAGCGGCGCGGGGAAGAAGCAACTGTGTACGGGTCAACCTGGCGAGTATGCGCTAACAGACGGCTGTCCATACATATACGTTGAGAAAGAGTGCTGCAGCAACGGATAAGATTACCTGTGCAAAACCTCCCACACCTACGAGCTGCTCATCGACCGCCATTAACTCGCCGGCGAGTGCTGATACGCAGCAGGGTCTGCACTTCAACTCAGTGCTCATCACTCGCCTCACTCTGCTGTTTACAAGCGCTTGCTACCTACCTGCAATTTGCAACCTGCAACTTGCGTGCGTAATGAGATTCATTTTTGCGGTAGCTGCGGCAAAATCACAACGCATTGTGGTAGCTTGCAACAAAGTTGCTTTCTGTGCGTTCAACACTCTGTTGCGCAGCCATCGTGCAATGCGGAACAGTTGCTAGATTGAAGGCAGCAAGCACCCTTGTCCGAGCTATTACATGGCTGAGCGATTTACTGTCCCCCATGAGCGCCGCTTGTTGCAACAAGCACATGATCCTTTTTGCATTGTTTTTGGGTTATATAAATGTTTGATTATGAGAAAAAGTATTAAGTGGCTCTTTACGCTTTCGCAAGCAACGCCAACGCAGCCCAGTTACTATTACGTATGTATATTGCGCCACTGGACTCGCCTCCCACATTGCCTTGCAATGTTGTTGGTTTCCTTACTCCTGCCGATTTCATACGCTGAGCCAGTGACATAAATGTATTAAAGACCGAAAAATAGTAAAAAAAACATGAAAACGCTGTTGCAAATTTTGCTCTCCAGTCCACGTTCATGTCAATCATTCCACTTAAGTGAGCAGCAAACCAAGAATATCGCCACAACCTTCACCTCCGCCCCCGCTACTCCACCCAGCTGCCTCTGCTCATATCTGAGTGCCATCTAGATCCTTGTTGTTGTCCGTCATCTTGTGCACTTACAACAGATTCAGTTACATCTGCATGCCACAATCTTTACTAGCTGTGGCGGCGGTTCACTTTTTGTTTCAGAGTCTTCACCTACGCCTTTCTCTTTTTGGATGGTTGGTTCCTTACTTCCTTTCCCTCTCTTATTTAATGTCATTTTCTCACAGCTTTGCTTTGCCTTACTTCACTCTGCTTCGGTTTGCTCTTTGCTGTCTTAATATTTTAAAATAACATCTCAACTAAAGAGGAGCAAAAATGCAAAAAAAAAACAACTTTGCAAATTTGCACTCCACTTGTGTGAAATGCCTGTGCTCCAGTTTTCCATGCACACTAATTTAAACAAAAATTTGAAAGCAGATATTCGATGCAGTGAGCGTAGAAATTTAATATTACTTTAGAAAGTCCTTTGCTTCCTACTTTTTTCTGTCTTTTTTTGTAATACTTTCGTTAAATAGCACTTTAGAGCGCAAAGTCGGAATGCACTGAGAGAATAATGGGAGAAGGTTTGTTGCGGAAAGACTTACATAAGAAATTTTTTAAAGAAGGAAATCCATATAAACTTATGGTTCATGGAATTTGATAAGAAAGAGTTTAAAAGTTGAGCACTTAACTTCCTTGTTAGAATTTTCTCATCACTTTATATACAGGGTGGGTGAACTACCTTTTTTTTTTAGAATGTTAACTAGGGGTGGGATTATTTTCGAATAATATTCGAATAAACATTATTCGAATAAAACGAATAATACTATTCGTTTCAATTAATTCGAATAGTTCATTATTCGAATACCTTACTATTCGAATACCTCACTATTCGAATAGTTTACTATTCGAATACCTCGCTATTCGAATACCTTACTATTCGAATACCTTACTATTCGAATACCTCACTATATATTCATTTACATCAGGGAGAAAATGCTTTTAAAAATATAAAAATTACATTGGCCCTTCTCATGGTGCATGCACTTGTACATAAACCGATTAGTAGTCCGCTAATCTAAATAAATATTTACCAAAAATATTCGAATAGTGAAGTATTCGAATAGTGCTGTATAGTAAGGTATTCGAATAAGTGAGGTATTCGAATAGCATTATTCGAATAAACGAATAAAAAATTCGAATAAATATTATTCGAATTACGAATACCTCTCGAATAAAAGATTTTATTATTCGAATAATTTTTATTCGAATAGTCCCACCCCTAATGTTAACATAAATGTCATGTCAAATGTGTTCATAATTTACTTCAAGGTTTGACAGTTACGAAATGGGACGCTATACGCTTGAACAAAATTGGGAAATATTGAAAACCTATTTCCAAAGTGGTAACCGTGGGTATCCGGTCATTTTCCCGAATCGAATTTCGCGAATGCCGCTGGACCGAATGTCTAAAATTCCGAATAACCAAAATCCCGAAAGCCATTTTCCCGAATGCCAGTTTCCCGAATCCATTTTCCCGAAAACCAATTTCCCGAATAACTAATTTACCGAATATTTTTATATAATTGACGCATAAATGGTTCCAACAGAAGAATAATGTTACCATAGAAACGAATGCAACTGTCATTCTACTTTTTAACTTCTGTTTGTTCTCGACATTTTTGTATAAAATTTTTAGTGTGTGAACATTTTTATATTTTAATTCTACATACATATATTCGTATCACAATGGAACCAGCACGAGAAATATTAGGGACGAAATTAATATTGGGCGGTCATTTATATCAGCGATCAAAAAGAAGTAAAGGAAAAGCTTATTGGGATTGCGTGAAACTTCGGAATGGAGAATGTACAGTTCGTACAATTACCGCGGATACAATGCCAGGGGAACCAGTTGTCATATTCAAAAACATAGCAGATCATCCTCACGCGCCAGATCAGGAATTATGCAAGGCTGAAATTGTGAAAATGAGGTTAGTTGTATACTTTTACATGTTTGATATATTTATTTTGACCGTTTATTGTATATTTATTTATATATTTCATTTTTTACTATTTTTTGTTTAGATTAAAAAGAAAAGCGGAGGGGCATCCGGAGCAGCCTCCTGCTCAAATATTGCGCTCAGAATTACCGTCGTTGGAAGAGGGGGTCCTTAGCCAACTCCCGGAGAGGGAAAATTTAAAGAAAGCCATGCGACGTCAACGCCAAAAAAATTTACCGCCAAACCCTAAATCACTAGCCGTCTTACAGAATCTACCAGAACGTTATCGTAATACCCTGGCTGGAGAAACCTTTCTGATATATGATTCTCTTGCAAATATGCCAAACAACGAAAGAGTTTTAGTTTTCAGTACGCGTAAAAACTTGGAGCTTCTTTCACGAAGTTCTGTTTGGTTCCTAGATGGAACATTCAAGGTCGCACCACATATTTTTACTCAAGTTTTCACAATTCTTGGGTTGGTGAAGAAAAATGTAATGGGCTCTGATGAGGACGTTCCTTTGGATAAAATTGCTGTACCATTAGTATTTGCTTTGATGTCATCGAAACAATCCACACAATACACTGCTGTGTTAAATGGAGTTAAGGCAATTGCTGACGAGTAACACATTCAAAATTTTCGCCCAGAAAAATTCATGACTAATTTTGAGGTGGCTATTCTCAATTCATGTGCTAAGGTATTCCCGGATGTACAAATCTCTTGCTGCTTTTTCCACCTTGGTCAATCCATCTATCGCCGTGTTCAAGCCGAAAGACTCCAAGCAACTTACAATGACCCGCTAAATCGAGATTTGAAGAGAAGTGTGCACATGATGTTGTCTTTGGCTTATGTTCCCCCAGATGACGTTAAGCCTAGTTTTCAGTTGCTTTTAATTAATTCACCAGATGAACTTCGTCCTGTCCTCGATTATTTTGCTGAAAATTACGTTCTAGGACGACCAGCAAGAGGCCGTAGAAGACAGATTTTGCCTCAATATCCAATCGAATTGTGGAATCAACATGAAGCTGCTCTCCAAGGAGCTTGCAGAACGAACAACGTCAGCGAGGGGTGGCATAACCGATTCGCGATAGTAGTGGGAAAACACCACCCAGATTTGTACTCCCTTCTGACAGAAATACAAAAAGAGCAAGCCGATACAGAGTGTGCTATTGCGGAGTTAAGTTTAGGGAGATCGGTAAGAGCTGCACCAAAGAAGAAATGGTATCAGCTTCAAAGCAGAATCCAAGCGATCACAGCTTCCTACGATAATTATAGAAGAGAAAACAGAGTATTGGACTATTTAAAAGCAATTTCTTACAATATTGTGCTCTAATTGGTTTACAAATATGTATATGTTCACTTTTACAAAAATTTATTGCAGTAAATCCTTTATTACTAATAAAAAAAAATTTTTATTTTTCGGGGACATAGCCATTCGTGAAACTGGCATTCGGGAAAATGGCATTCGGGATTTTGGTTATTCGGAATTTTAGACATTCGGGCCAGCGGCATTCGGGAAATTCGATTCGGGAAAATGACCGGGAATCGTTACCGTGACATGCTCAACGAGTTTTTGTTTCCAAAAATTGAAGAGGATGACATGGACGACATTTGGTTTCAATAGGACGGTGCAACTTGTCACGCTGCCAAAGTTACACTCGAACTTTTGGCTACCGTTTTTGAAAACCGGATAATCAACCGAATTTCCAATATCAATTGGCCGCCTCGGAGCTGTGATTTAAGCCCGTTGGACTATTTTTTGTGGGGAGCCGTTAAGGACAAATGCTATGCGAACCATCCAGAGACGATTGATGCTTTAAAACACTAAATCGAAGTTGCCATTCCTGAAATTGCAGCCCAAACAATCGACAATGTGCTTAAAAATTGGGTTGATCGAATGGCCTACTGTAAAGCCAGTCGTGGCAGTCATTTGAACGATATTATTTTTCATTCATAAATGATAATGTTCAATCTTCAAAATAAAAAAAAAAGTGTGAAAAAATATTGATTCGTTTTTTTTTATAGCCAGCAAATTTTACATGGCCCATCCTATAGTTCACTTTTAGGGTGAGTTCACATGGAGGGTGTGATATACGCGATTCTAAGGAAAGCTCCACAACACAAAAATTCATAATTCACAAATAAATGTTCATTCACTTTCGCTCTTCGACTTCATAATTTTTCACTCAAAAACGACGGTAATTTGTTAGTCATAAGTTATGGTGATGGAGAGAATACAGACAGTTACGTCATCTGCGAACCGTTACACTGCTCTTAATGAATTTGCTAGAATCAGCTGGTTTGCTGCCGTAGTAATTGAATATTTGTATTCATTTTATTGTTGCATTGTTTAAGTATACGATGTGGCACCAGCTGGTGGTATGGGAAGAAGGGGAGGGGGCCTCCTCTGCGTTGCAAAGATCAGGTGGAGAACGATGTGACTTCACTTGGTGTGTCCAACTGACACCGGCTAACACAAGAAAGAAACGACTGGCGCGCTTTGTTAAACTCTGCCAAAAATTGCTTAAGCGGTTATCGCGCCAACAAAAAAGAAGATTTTACACTTAATATCTTAGAGCTAGGCTTATATTTTAAAACTCCTTGCTCAGTGTAGAAAATTAGATCTTTCGGATCACGTTTGAGAGTCTCAGGGCTTGCATATCCCTTTTCTTTCTATCGGAGGCAGTGCAGTTCTGTATCTGATTTTCTATAAATTTGAGTGCTTTCGTTGGCGTAAGTACAAATATTTTCTAATGGACTAATGGACAGCACAGATTCTATGACTCTTCTTTCCTTCAAGGAGTCACCACTGACCTCATGCCGGCTCTTAAAACACTCGATTTGGAAATTTCGTTACTTCTTTATGCCGAGGTCAATTGGTTAACATTTGATTAATTTTTTTGACGAGCAAGAAATGGTTCCTGACAAATGCACTAAATAAACTCATTCCTTGAAAATCTAAAAATTGAAATAGAATAATAGAAAGTTTCCACTTCGACCTAAAGATTCTTTGTGCCCTCTACTCATCAAAATACTTCATCCAAACCCAGTTCGTTGAATAAACCTAGGATAGAGCTGGGTTGTGCAGAACGTGCGTGCATTTTTTTGGCCGTACTCTCGGTTTGGTACTTGTCTGCTCCTTTTTCTCGCTATGTCATCTTTTTTGAGAGGCAGCTTTGTGGGAGTTCCTGAGGATTGGACACGACAAGAGAGTGAATAGGAATCAGTAGATCAATGCCAGTGAGCAATCTCAGTTTGTACTTATGAGAAGACTTCTCAGATGCTTAAATATCTGTAGATATCCTTCTTATTAGGACTTACCCTGGCGTAGACACATAGTTTCGACGATTAGAAAGTTTGGAGGAAAGCTTTTAAAAAACGTGAAGCGCTCTCAAACTAAAATATTATAATTTTTGGGATTTGAAAGATCATTCTTACGAATATTATGACAACCACGTTAAACCAAAAATTACCGCAGAGGACGCATCACTCATTTTAGTATTCTGCGATTCTACCAATACTCTCGAGATAGGTTGAGAGAGGGTATTATTTAAAATCTACAAATAATAATAATAGTATGAGGCAGCACATCCTTAGCGAGACTCTTTGCCAAGCATCTGCTCTAATTTATGGCGTGCGTCTGTTGATCTAGCAATTGACCGCAAATTACTTGAGTCAATTTTTTCAAAGTGTATTTTTGTTTTGCTAAAGCAAATTTCTCTTGAAATTATACACTTAATAAAAATAGAAATGTATACTTTTTGCTGCGCTTTTGCTCATCATCTTTTGCTGCTTAAGCTAAAAGGCAAATTAAAAAAGTTATGTAAATTATAAATTATAAACGTTTTCCAGTTATGGGCGGTCAATTTGAGAACAAGATAAAGTAGGAAATTTTCAAACTTAACAAAAGTGTGGCGAAGAAAAAGAAATACAAATAGGTGAAACTGAAAAAAAGATATATAAAGCTGGCAGTTATGACAAAGTTTACTTTGGTTGAGATAAAAGGTTTCTCAATACGTGCGCTCGAGCTTTGGCATCATTGGTAAAGCTTCAGCTGTCAAACTTGGCGAGAATACTTATTTGGCTTGCACTTTTAACCATGGGAGGCTACAAAACGTTAAAATTTTTAAGTATCTATTATCAAAGTTAGAGCTAATTGAGATTTTTTGAGTTATTTTTTAGGGCGGATTTTGGTACGACTGTATCATTGGCTCTTATTTATTCTAAAGCGAGCCAGGAGCCGACTATGAGGCCCTATGCTCCAATAGGAGCTAAAGAAAAAAATAATAATAAGGTACCCACTTCGAAAATAAGTAAACTCTCCGGACTTAGAGTGAAGATAATCTCTACAGATATTCATCAGGTGCTCTGAGTTCTGAAGAAATCACTGTTTGGTGCAGATTTTGCTCCAGCGGTTTGATCAGCTCTTATTTCCTACATCCTGGAGCTGGGTTGCGCTGAGTGTATGAGTCTTCTTTCCGACTGTACCAGATCGAGATGTCTACTCATTGCTCTCGCTATGGCAACGTAATTGAGAATAAAGTGTGTTTGAGCTTCTAGAAATTTGTTCAGAACTTTAGACTGGAGTCAGTGGATTACACCCCAAGTTACAAAGTAACAGTGGAGAGAAGTCAGTACATCATATCCCCAACCTGGGCATATGACTGGGCAATCTGTAGTGATCTATGGGAATGCCAGTGAGCATTCTCAGCATCTTAAATATCTTTAAGTACCTTCCCAATAAGGAAGCAACAGGGTTCGGTGCTAGTTTATATCTTTTAGCCTTAGCTCTTTCTTGATGGTACATTTGTCCCATAGCAAGGAAGGTAGGGTAGGGCGCGCCATGTTCAACGGAGCCGCGGTGGAATTTTGATCACAGATCGCGGTTGGGTAACAGATTATAGAAATGTGGGTGAACAATAGTGATGGTGTGACCGAGGTGGAGGAGAGATGAAGTTGTATAAGGGTGGAGATGACATGAGTGAAAAAGATTGCATTTAATAACTATGGCACACGGACTTATTGATATGATTTGCCAATTTATTTGTTTCGCATTTAATTTCAATATACTTTTTGGGAAAATATTATATAATTCAGTTTATTAAAAAGCCACAGAAATCCGAGTTTCAAACTTAAAAAAAAACTTCCCATAGAAGTTTTAAACTTCTTAACCAGAATTTTTCGAAAAATTCCGAGTATTCAAATCAAGAGTATTGAATTTTGATTAAGGGCCAGTTTCCCGTTTTTTTCTGCCGCCGTTGTTGGGTATTTTCTTCTATATAAAAAAGAGTCGAGCATTCGTTGCATGGAAAAAATCTGCAAGAGTGCCAGCAAAAAAAATCAATGTGAATTTTGAGCTACTTGAGACAGACGCTTTCAAAATTTAATGGGCTATAAAATAGGGTATCTGAAATTTTTATATTTTCATAAAAAACTTATTAAAATTACATAAGAGTCAAAAAGTTGTTAAAACTTCTTTGTAAGTCCTAGTGCTATAGTTTTGTCACGCAGTGTATTCCACACAAAATTCCATTGGACTGCATATTAAAATAAAAAATATGCAAGCACACAAACTATTTGTTTCACTTCGTTTGAAAGGGCTTTCGACTTAGGGAAAACCCCTTTATAAATAAAGATATACATACGATCCATACATTCATATACATTAGAAATCAATATTGGGCATCCGTGGATGAGAAAATAACCCTTTATAGTTTAAGGCATTTTTACTGCTTATCGAAAACCAAATCTAGTCCCCGTTATTTTAGTGGCTTTTGGCATTCCACCAAAAATGCAATTCTTTCTACAAATCGCCAATATCGCGTACAAATCACTGACATTTAATTCATAACTCATCTGCCAAAAATGATTTACGCGCAACCCTACTCAATATAAAATCCCACAGAAGGGGCAAAAACAAGACAGGAATTGACCCGAAATGAACGCATATCCCGTGTAGAAGCGCTCAAGAATAATACAAAGAAACAAATGCGGTGCTGGTGCTGCAAGCGTTAATCGCTTGAAGAAATGAGTAGCCAGTGGACAGTAAAATATTATCTCAACAGAAATCAGTTCAAAACCTTTTATGCTGTTTTTATTTTATACTTAATTTCTTACTTTGAGCCCATGCGAGTGTGTGTGATTGTGCTTGAGTCACAGTGGGATCGCAATGGCGCGCATGCGCATGACGATTCCGAAACAAATGAGTAAGTAGTAATAAAAAAATTAAATAAAAATAAATTCTGCATAAGAAACCAAAAAAAGTCCAGCAGACTCACAAAATTTTTAAGCATCAACTGATTTAGCTACTATGCATAAAAACAAATAACAATAACAAAAAATGCAGCAGTCACAATTTCTGAAAGAGATCTTCAACAGAAATCGCTGAAGAAGTAGCAGGAAAAATTTAATATTTGACATAAAGCGATAAACACTAAGAATGAAAGACAGCCAAGCAGAAAACGAGCGATAAACGTAAATTAACAAAAACAACTAAAATACGAGAAGTGCCATAACTGCCTAAAAATCAAAGCGGCGTAGCAAAAACAACGCGCATACACGAAAAAACAGTAGAACTTATACAATAACAATAACAATAACAATAACAAAAAAGCAAGACTTAAAAGTGAAATAAAATAAAAACTTAAATGATTTATCATAATGTGATCGCAGCGGTGGCGATGGCTGATGGCAATCGCAGACGCAGACGCGACCAAACAGACAGATTGGCTTGGAGGTGATGGAGCGCCTCCGGTTGTGCGCTGGCCGGCGGTGATGTCAGCGCAGAACGGCAGAACGCAGAAAGAAGCACGAAAATTATTTTTCATGCTAAACGCGATAAATGCGACATGCACACACATCTATACACACATACATTGGAAATGCGGCTGAAAAAACTAACCAAGTCATGAGGCAACTCACTAAAGCATGTGATGCAGCTATGAGTAAAACAAGGCCTAATAAAAACCACAGAGAGCCCGTTTACTGGTGGACG